>WNHD01003861.1:0-16953 GCA_011057455.1 Ganaspis sp. Gsp50
TTGCTGGCAGCTGACATTATGGTTCATTTCTATAATTATAGAAAGAAAGGACAAGCTAGGAAAATTGTGATTTATGCTTTGAATCTTTAAGATAAATTTATGCTTGAGGGAATTACGAAGATGCTTCTCATAATCACATGTGCTTGTAATGAATAGTGTACACGGTACATAAAAATACAAGAACACATTGAACTTTGTAGAATTTGCAATTCAGGGCAAATAAGCGTTAAAATAGCAATTCACTGCTGTGATATGTATTCTAAACTCGAATAGCAATGCTTATGCATTAGGCTTTGTATGCAGAAAATAATGTACGACTTGAGAATCTAGGATGAATTGCCATTTTTAAGCCTTTATGGAGAAGAGATCAGATGCTTGATAGACAATAATCGAGATGAAAGTCTCAATATGTAATGAGTAGAGACTATGATCCTAATAAGAACAAGACACTATTCTTTTTTTGCCATTTCAATTATCTGCATTCGTCACGTCATAAAGTAATCAGAATTCTTTCATATTTGTTCTAATTTCTTTTGAATTTGAATATAAATTACAAATTCAATGAATTGATCATCAATAATTGATTGATGAAACATTTATTTGAATTTGAATGTTATTTGAATTTGAATTTTATTTGAATTTATATTTTATTTGAATTTGTATTTTATTTGAATTTGATTTGAATTTGATTTGAAATTGAATTTGATTTGAATTTTATTTAAATTTGATTTGAATTTGATTTGAATTTTATTTTGTAGTTAAATTCAGTTTGAATATTTAACTTCAAAATTCAGTCTGAAAATTCAGTTATAAAATTTAGTTTAAAAAATTCTATTTAAAAATCCAATCTAAAAATTCAATAGAAACATTTTAAACAAAAATTCTGTTTTGAAATTTAATCCAAAAATGCATAAATAGAAACAAATGGTAAAATAAGAAAAGCAAATGGTAAAATAAATAGGAGATGATAGAAAATAAATGGTTTAATAAATAAAAGAAATGGTAAAATAAATAAAAAGAATAGTATAATAAACAGAAAGAAATGATAAAAAGAGAAATGGTAAAATAAATAAAAGAATAGTAAAATAAATAGAAAGAAATGACAAAATAAATCAAAAGAAAAAATAGTAAAAGAAATAGTAAAAAGAAATAGTAAAACAAATAGAAAGAAAGAATAGAAAAATAAAACAAACTATTATTATTATTATTATTATTATTATTATTATTATTATTTAAACAGTGAACGGGATTACAAAATTAAAAAATGCCCTTTCGAGCGTAAGCGTTGAATATAAAAGTTATAAAATAGATAACAAAAGAAAAAATAAATAAAAATACTAAAGTTTAAAGCGAAAAGTAAACAAGTTCAGTCGATAATATTAAAAATTTTATATGTAAAAAATTTGTTTAAAAAAGGGCGCTTTCATTGTAAGCTCGTTTATACCATTAGATAAATAAATAAATAAAATAGCAAAGAAACAAAAAAATAGTAGATAAAATAAATAAATAAAATTGTAAAGAAACTAAAACAAAATAGTAGATAAGTAGAATAAATCCTTTCCGAATTAATATATAGATGAGTGTAAAATAGTAGATAAAATAATTAAATAAAGAAACTAAAACGAAATAGTAGATAAAATTATTAAATAAAGAAACTAAAACGAAATAGTAGATAAAATTATTAAACAAAGAAACCAAAACGAAATAGTAGATAAAATAGTTAAATAAAGAAACTAAAACGAAATAGTAGATAAAATTATTAAACAAAGAAACCAAAACGAAATAGTAGATAAAATAAATAAATAAAATGAATAAATAAATAAATAATAAAAACGAAATAATAAAGAAAATAAATAAATACTAAAAACACAAATACAAAATAAATAAAATATAGTTTATGACAAATGTTAAAATAATTATTTGCCCTGCAGTGACCCCGTGGAGCAGAATGAAAAATGGCATCATTGAAGTCATCGTGAGTGGATTAAATGAATGAAAATGAAAGGCAGAATTGAAGAATGGTCAGAAGGTAAAAAGAGGAAGATTGATAAATGTGGTCGGTGAGTACACGTAACAAAATAAATTTATCAGAGTAGAACAATAAACTGATATATAGAACAATGCGATATAAACCGATATATTGATATATTCTCTCTTCTATATCTAGCTTTATTCTTCATTCAAAGAACCAGACAGATGCGAAAGGCAGGATATTCTGACGAGACCGGATGCAACAGTCCTCGAATACTCAAACAGTTCCAGAAATCAAGGAAACACCTTCGACCGATGACGGCACTTGCTCAACTTCTGATCAAAAATTTCGATAAAAATCCCTCACTCTTCAAAAACTCGGCTTTTTAATGATTTCGTGTCTTTCGAATGATTTAAAATCGTTTAAACGACTTGGCATTTTTCCCTCATTCGAAAGCAATTAATAACGATTTAAAATCTTTTTCTTCACACAAAAGAAGAATTTTTAAAGTATTTTTTTGACTGCTAAATGGGAAATTCAAAAAGTTGTGCAGTAGTTTTTTTACAAAAAATAAGAAAATAATTTTTATTTTCTATTTTATTTAATACACGGGACATCCCTTAGACTGAAAACTAAGAAGGTACAAACGGCATAATAATAATAATAAATAATAATAATAAATAATAATAAATAATAATAATAATAAATAATAATAATACATAATAATAATAATAAAATAATGATAAAAATAATAATAATAAATAATAATAATACATAATAATAATAATAAAATAATGATAAAAATAATAATAATAAAAATAATAATAATAATAATAATAACGGTAATAGTAAATCAATAAAAAGGAAGTAAATCCAAAAAATAAAAACGATTGAAAAAAAGTGAAAAAATAATAAATAAAAAAATGACGTACTTTAAAACGAAGTTGATTATAAATCAAGAAAAATCTGCATATGTGAAAAATGCAAAAAAAATTGCCAAGAAAAACAGAGAACCTTTAAATTTTGCCAGGAAAAAATTTTATAAATACAAAAAATATACAAATGGAATGAAAGAAAAAACGTAAAGAATAATGAAGAAATTACAAAGAATTAAGAAGATATTATAAAATGATGATATACTAAAGTTTAAATTATAAAAAGTATTAAACTAAAGCGCATAAAAAGAAAATTATTTCGTTACAAAAAATGAGTGAAAAGAAAAGTGAGGAAAAATTTGTAATTAGAGACATTTTCCCAATACTGAAATGGGGCGCCCCTGAAATGAAGTAGCAAAAGTTGCGATTGAATTCTGTAAATTTTGTTACAAAAATGATGTAAATATTCGCAAGATAAAAGAAATTAATAAACTTAAAAACTTTGGAAATTATATAGAAAAATTACGGAAATTTCAAGAAAATTATTTCAAATTTATTTTATTTATTTCATTGTACACACGGGCTTACAAATTGAAAAAAAGCTGTGGGAAATATCAAAAAATTAAAAATTGAAACTCGAAACAGTGGAAACTAGAAAAATTTATTAATTACTAAAAACAACAAAAGAATGCTAGGAACAAAAGATGCTAATAACTTTCTATAAAAGGTGCGAAAAGTTACGGCATGCTAAACAAAATAAAATGTAAAAAAATCGCTAAAACTTTAAATAAACTGTTTTAAAACAAAAGAAAACGAAATAATCAAAAATTTGAACAACAGAAAATGTAAAAGTTTACTAGAAAATGAAGAAAGTTTCGTTATTTTTTATTTCTTATTTTTTTATTTTCATATTTTTTTATTCTAACTTTTCTTTTTTTAATTTTAGTATTTCTTTGCTTTTATTTCTTTATTAAACGTACTTTTTATGCACGTATTTTTAGAAGAATGTGATTTAAATAGAGACTGAAAAATAAATAATTATCTTGAAATTGGATTTCTTTTGATTGAAAAAAATTCAATAAATTAAAAACAATAAATTTGTGTGAATAGTTGAGAATAAAACGAGTCTGTGACGACACCGATTAAACAATGGCTATCTTCTATCCTTGTTTATGAGCCGTTAATGTCC
Source organism: Ganaspis sp. Gsp50 (assembly GCA_011057455.1). NCBI lineage: Eukaryota > Metazoa > Arthropoda > Insecta > Hymenoptera > Figitidae > Ganaspis > Ganaspis sp. Gsp50. The sequence continues at coordinate 4,037 of WNHD01003861.1, forward strand.
TCAGGACTCAGATTGACTCCTCTCAGTACGTATTTTACTTTCACGAGACACTAACGTTTCCATTTCTCTTCGCACTTCTAAAAGCGGAAATTCCATTCCACATTTTATCGCCGTTTACTGACATTAATACAATTAATTCAATTCTGTCATAATTAGTTTTTAAATTAGATCTAGAAAACGAATTAACAAAATTTCATTTTCTTTCGGGTTTAAAAAATATCTGATACAATTTAATTTTTGCAAAAAGCTTCAGTTAATAATTACTCAGAAAATTAACTTTGATTCTAGTCGGAAAATTAAAATTGTAAAATAATTTAAATAATTAAAATTAAAAATGTGAAACAATTTAAATAATTAAAATTAAAATTGTGAAACAATTTAAATAATGAAAATTAAAATTGTGAAACAATTTAAATATTGAAAATTAGAATTGTGAAACAATTTAAATATTGAAAATTAAAATTGTGAAACAATTACAATAATGAAAATTAAAATTGTTAGACAATTTGAATATTGAAATTCGAATTTATTGTAAAGCAATTTAAGTGCTAAACATTGTAATTAATCGAAAAATGAAAATTGTAATGAATTGCAAATTAAAATTGTAACTTAGTAATGTATAAAATAAAAATTAGGTCTAGAAAATAAATTAATACTTCTTTGCGATTTGTGATTAAAAATTCGATGAAATTTTGATTGCAATAAATGTTAGTCAATGATTGCAGTTAATTTACTTTAGTTAATTTACATTAGATAATTAAAATTTCAATATGTAATTTCGATTCAAATTGCAATTGAAAAATTCAATTTAAAAGACGAATTGAAATTGTAATTGAAAAGACGAACTTAAATTTCTATTCAAACATTTGATTCAAGTTGTAATTAAAATAAAATTCCAATTGCAATTCAAAAATAATATAAAATTTCTAATTCAAATGATCATTGAAAACTAGAATATAAATTGTAATTCAAAAATCAGATTCAAATTGCATGCAAAATTGAATTCAAATTCAAATTTGAAAATTTAATTACGAAGTTAATTTGATAACGAATTTTAAACTAGCTAAAATAAAATCAGGAATAAAAAATTGTAAAAATTAAAAGCAAATTAAAACTAAGAATATTAGAAAAAACTGTAAACTAGTGGTAAAGAAAATATTGTAAATTTTTACAAGAAAAAACGTTTAGTTAACGAACAGAAATTTTTAATTTGAAGAAATATTTGCGATGGTTTTGAGCTCCGAGTGAAAAATTGCCTCAATAAGTGAAAATAGGAAAAAAGTTTTTGAAAAATGTGAAAGTTTATAAAAAAAAAAGTTTATACATAAAGTGCAATAATTTTTTTCAATAATTTGAAATGATCTTAACAACACACTAATTTAATGAAACGTCAGTTGAAATTTGACTTTTAGTATTAGATGGAAGAAATTAGTGATAAATTAAAAGTATTCAAAAATCGTGTTTCAAAATGAGTGCCGAGGATTTAAAAATTGGATGTTTTCATATTTTTGTGTTAATTTTTTTGAGTGTTAATTATGTTATTGTGGCGATGAGCCACTTGTTGCCAGTTTTCTATAATTATACGCCCAATTTTTTCTGCAAGGTAATTTTTTTCTCTTATTATAATTAATTATGAAAATAATTATAATTTCTTTTTATTTGTTTTTGTTTTTCTATTATGCAGATTGTTAAACTATTACAATTTTCGATTCTCAATAATTATTATATGCTACTTATTATAATAAAATAAATAATTTTCATTTAAAAAGAACTTCTAGTGCAATTAACTAATTTTTGCGAATTTTTTTTAAATTATTATTTATGAAAATCGGTGCCATTTTTGTATCAAATACAAGTTAGTATGTCAGAAAATTTGTAATTGGAAATGTTTAGTTTTTATGACAATAGAAATTTCATTAACATATTCAGTTAACAATAAAATTATGAATAATGAATAACTGTTAAAGTTATTAGAATTCACTCGTTAATTTAAATTAAAATTTATTTAAAATTACGAATAATACTATTTACTGAAATGTTGTTTCGAGTATATTTTTGGGTTTCAATGAGTGATATCAAAATTGATGTCTAAGTAAAATAATATCGTTTTCTCGCGAAATTTAATACTCGCTATTTTTATCTTTAGACGTTTCCGTAGAAGTGTAATGATTTGATAAAATGATAATAATAATAATAACTTCAGCGTGCAAAAATTCATTTATCCCTCCAAAAATTGTTTTGTAAAAAATTTCCGCATTCATGAGTTTAAATAATTTATTATTATTTATTATTTTATTATTTATTATTTTTTATTTTTATTTAATTTAAATACGAATAAAAAACAATAATAAACGTGCTTTGCAAAAAGTTTGTTCATTGTGAAGATGTGAAATTTTTTAATATAAAAAAATTAAAAAGCTTCAAATTTCAATTTGAATACACAAAAAATTGTATGAAGGAAACTCGGAAAGAAAAAGGAAACTTTTTCAAAATTATTCTTCCCGTTACAACATTATTTTTCCTACTTATTTTTCATTTTTATGACAATTTTTTTTAAAAATTTTTTGTATTCAGAATTTTCTTTAAAAGAAATAAAATGCCGAGAGTAGAAAAAATTTAAAAAATAATGTTTCCTTTTTCCAGGCTCTGCATTTAAGAAATGGGACTCAAGGCTGTGTGTCGGCTTCTTTTTTCAAGTCGATTTCAAATTTCACGAATGACTTTGAAAAAGTTGTTAAACCTTCATGTTCGAGTGAATATATTTTCGAAGTCGAAAATGGAGAATCCAGTATCGTAACAGAATGGAATTTAGTGTGCGAAAGAGAGTATTTGGCTCTTCTAGGAACTGGGATCTATTTTCTGGGAGTCCTAATGGGAGCCTGGCTAGCTGGAATCATTGCTGACAAAATTGGGAGACTTCCGGTTCTGGCAATTTGTCTCTACACCCAAGGAACAATGGCTGTTTGTCTCTACGTCGTTCAAGTAATTTATTTGACATTTTTATCAAAACATTTCAAATAATATCAAGCACAATTTAATTCATCATAAACTGGAAGTTTACCAAGAATTTTGGTAAATTTTGTCCAAGAAATTCAAATCTTGTCCAGAAATTTGAAAACTTGTCCAAAAAGTTGTCCATTAGATGACAATCTTGTCCAAAAAATTGTCCAGTAATTTGAAAATTTGTCCAACAAATTGCAACTTGTCCAAAAAAGTTGTCCACTAGATTGGAATCTTGTCCAAGAAATGACAATTTTGTCCGGAAAATAACAGTTGAGTTAATTTTAGTTTAAATTTAAAAAATCGATTTTTGGATGTTGCAGGATTATCCGGTTTTCTTGGTTGTTCGAGGACTTCAGGGAGTTTTTGTGCAAGGATTGGAGACTTCGACTTATATTTTAGCGTTGGAGCTTTTTCCCTCGAAAATGCGAACAATCGTGGGATTAATAATGCAGATCGCGTGGGCAGTTGGCCTGGCACTTTTAGCTGGACTCAGCTATTCCATTCCTGACTGGAGAATTCTTCAATTGGCCATCTCCGTTCCAACAGCTGCCACAGTTCTCTATGTTTGGTAAATCGAATTAATTTTCTTGAAAATTCACAATTATTCAATTACGAAATTTTAAATTATTCAATTACGAAATTCTAAATTATTCAATTAGAAAATTTTAAATTATTTAATTACGAAATTCTAAATTATTCAATTACAAAATTCTAAATTATTCATTTACAAAATTCTAAATTATTCATTTACAAAATTTTAAATAAAATGCTCTTATTTTAAACTTTAATTTAAAACATTTTACTTCATGCAAGCAATAAAATTGGGTTCAAATTGTTGCATACAAAATTAATTTTCATCAAAAAGCAAAATCTCGGTGGTACTAGAATTAATTTTCACTTTGATTTGTCAGTTAAATTTGATTAAAAACGTGATTAAAATTAACGTTCTAAATAATAGTGTTCCAAATAAATATTAATGAATACAAAACTATTGAATTAAAATTAACTTCAAATCTCAATTTGAATATTTTTTTAAAATAAATTAGAATTCTATTTAAATTACGAGTAGAACTCGATTCGAATTCAATTTAAATTCAATTTGAATTTTATTTAATTTACACTTTAATTCTATTTAATTTATATTTTAATGTTATTTAATTTACATTTTAATGTTATTTAATTTCCATTTTAATGTTATTTAATTTTCATTTTAATGTTATTTAATCTACATTTTAATGTTATTTAATTTACATTTCGATTTTATTTAATTTAAATTTGGATTTAATTTAATTTTGAATTTTTATTTTATTACAGTGAACGGGCTACAAAATAAAGACGCCCTTTGACTAAAAACTAATCAGAATTAAAAAGAAAATAAAGCAAGTTTTAATTTTATTTAAATTGAATTTGGAATTAAATTTCATTGAATTTAAAAATCATTTCTTTTGAGAATGGCTAACTTGAAAAATGAAAAAAGTTATTTCTTTTAATAAAATTGAATTGAAGTTGCAAATTAAGACTTTTAATGTTTTTTCAGGATAATTCCAGAGTCGCCTCGTTGGCTTTTAGCAAAAGGAAAGTCAACGGAAGCTGATATTGCACTAGAGAAGATTGTAAATTACAATGGGTGTTGCACTAGGTTGAAAAAAATACGGAAACCTGATACGGTGGTCAGCGAAAATGAGACACCCGTAAATATGAGACGAGAAAAGACTCGTGCTTTAAGTCTCGATCTAAAAAATACAACACTCGAGGAAATAATTCCAGAAAAGGAAAATTTACTCCAAAAACCAGAGCTTGATCCCGAAATTTCGAGTAATTTTTTCATTTATTAAAAATGTAAAATATTTGCAAACATTTATTGAATTCGATCTGAACATATATCAATATTCAAAATTTATTGTGCCATTATTATTATTATTTTTTGTATTTTATTTTTGTATTTATTTTTTGTGCTTGCTTATTTTAAATTTTTTACAATTTTATTTATTATGCGTTTGTTTATTACACTTTTGTTTATTATGCGTTTCTTTATTACGCATTTATTTAAATTACACGTTTTTTACTACATATGCGTTTATTTATTACTCGATTATGTGCATAAGAAAATTAACGACTTGTCCATTATTTCAAAAGAAATAGAAATTTCCGAAGAACTCTCAATTCCCGAACCAGATACAAAGCCAGAAATTTCTCCAAAGGAAAATGAAGCAAAAAAGGAAGAGGAAGAGAAAAGTGAAAAATCATTAAATCCAAAAAAGGAGAGACACTCGAGGAGAATTTCTAGAAGGGAAAATGTTAATGATGCGCAGAAAGAAGAAAATCCAGATTCAGAAACAAGACAAGATAAAGAGAAGAAAGAAAATTTAATTGAGAAATCAAAAGTGCAACTGGTTAAGGAGAAAAAAAATAATCCAGGACTTTTGCAGTTGACGAAATACAAGTCGATTCTTTGTCACGGCGCGGTTTTAATACAAATTTGGTGAGAAATGAAAAACTAAAGTAATTGTTTAAAGTAATTTAAGTAACTAATTTTATTCAAATCATTTATTTATTCAAATTTGTCTAATAAAAACTTGTCTACATATTTCTTTATTATTTTTATTATTTTATCTTTTGTGTGACAATGAGCTTTCTTAAATGTGAAAATTTAATGTTGATTGTTAAAAGATGCTATGAAATTGTTTAAAACAGAATTTAATTAAACTACAGTTTTAAAAGAGCGCGCTCAAGCGTGCGTGAATACTTATTTAAATAATTTGAAATTTGTGCAAATTATTACAATTTAAAATTTTACAAAGCATTTCCAATTGAGATCTGGATAAGAAGAGCAGATTTTATAATAATAAATAATAATATAAAAATATAATAATAAATAATCCTAATATAAAAATATAATAAATAATAATAAATAATAAAAATAAATAATAAAGAAATAATAAAGAAAAAAGAGAAAATAAGAAAAGAAAATAGAAAAGAAAATGTAGATGAGATAAAATACAGAAAAAATATAAATAAGAAAATATAGATTATTATTTATTTACTTATCATTATTATAGAAATGATTTATTTTAATTATTATAAAATAATTTTTAATTATAATTATTATCAACAATATCTATTATATGTAATATTTTATTCGCTTAATAGATAAATAAACGAAATTAAATTAATTTCAGGCTTAGTTCTTCGACTGCCAATCACTGTGTCGAGTTTTTACTTCCGAATTTGAATAAAAATAGGCACATAACTTTTGTTTTGGGAGGAGCCTTAGAAATCGCTTCCTGTATTTTTGCCTATTTTGCGTTAACAAAATACGGAAGAAAGTGGCCTTTAAGTTTTTTTAATTTCTTAATTGGAATTTTCTGTATCTCTCACGCTTCACTTGATTATTTTCTACCTCAGACTTCATTATTTTTCATTGGTACGTATACGAATGTTTTATTAAAAATTATCGAAATTTTAAATCTATTTTTAATTTATTTATTTGATTATTAGAATTTTGTATGCCTTGAAATTTAATTTTATAAGCCTTAAAATATAATACTAATAATAAAAATACACAAATATAATTCAATAAGATCGGAATAACATTCACAATATTTATTTGTTTCATTTTTTGTAATAATGTTAACTAATTTCAATCTTTTTAATAAGGTTAAGTAATTTTCATTTTTGAAATGTTGACTAATTTTAATCTTTGAAATAATGTTAAGTAATTTTCATTTTTGAAATGTTGACTAATTTTAATCCTTGAAATAATGTTAAGTAATTTTCATTTTTGAAATGTTGACTAATTTTAATCATTGAAATATTAACTGCTTTCAATCTTGGAAAAAATGTTAACTAATTTCTTTTTTGTGAAATAAATTATCTTTTAGTAATAAAAAAAATTATAATAACATTAACGTGTATATTTTTAACAAGACTTAAAATTTTTGTTATCTGGCTGTGAAATTTTCATATATAAATTCAATGATAGAAAAAATTTCCTATACTTTCAGGACCTGTGAAAAAGATTTTCTTGTTACTGTCAAAAATGATAGTCATCAGTTCATTTTTCACTTTACACCTCTGCACCGCCGAAATATTTCCTACAATCATTCGAGCAACGTCTTTTGGATTTTGTGTCGTTTTCGCCAAAATCGGAAGCATTTTGATGACCTACTTTTTAGAAACGGTGCGTTTTTTAAATTAATATTTAGAAATAAATTCTTTATGAATTTGAATTGACAGTTAAAAGAGTCAGAAGATAGTTTTTCTAAATAAATTACGTGGTATTAAATTATTTTATAATATATTATAATTTAGTATACTATAATTTAGTATATTATAATTTAGTATACTATAATTTAGTATACTATAATTTAGTATATTATAATTTAGTATATTATAATTTAGTATATTACAATTTACTATATTATAATTTAGTATATTACAATTTACTATATTACAATTTACTACATTACAATTTACTATATTACAATTTACTACATTACAATTTACTATATTACAATTCATTATTTTTCAAGGCGCAAAAAATTTACGTTTTTTCAAAATTCCAGGAGAAAAATTATATCCCAACTTTCGCATCGTTAGGAGTCGTGGGAATGTTAAGTATAGGCTCAGGAATCGTGGCCTTGACACTTCCGGAAACTTTGCACCGAATCCTTCCCGATACAATGGAGGAAGCTAACAATCTAGGAAAGAAGTTCAAAATAAAAAGACAAACCCTCAAAAACAGCAGAAGCGAAGAATCGCAAATATTACGTGACAAATTATTTTCCGAAAGATCGGTCGACGCTGGAAACGGAATTTTGGTTCATTTCAACAAAGAGAAGAACTCTGGTTCTGCTTTATAAAATATTTAATTTGTTGTAACTTGTAAATATTTTCAGAGGCTAAGTTACCAAAGTACATACGTTAATTGATAGTTGATAATAAAATAAGAGTTTGTGATTTATTCAAATTTTGAAATTGTCTTATTTATTTCTTTGTTTTTTTTATTTATTCATTGCTGTGTTGAATATGATAAATGGTCATTTATTGATTGACTGATTTACTGTTTGGTGGATTAATTGATGGACAAATACGAAAAATTTGTTTATTTTCTATCACAGTTTACAAGACCTTAGGTTGAATAATTCCGTTATTTTGTGGAGCAGCATTTTGAGTTTGTTCTACTGCAGTTTGCAATAGTCTCGTCCTGCGTCTTGTGTAGTGTTGCCACAAAAGAATTTGCTGATCGTCGATAAATTTCGTGCACTGGGAGTTGACAACTTCTCGTCTAAAGTGTTCGTGTTGCAACAAATCCAGGAAATACAAGCACATGGGGTATTTTAGATATTTTGCGTATTCAGGCTCCTTCCAGTACAAAAGATATTTCAAATAATTGATAAAGTTTGGATCTTTGAAGTGGTTTCGCTGCGCTAAAACTGTAAAATTAGCTTTTTAGATCACTGAGTCCTTTTAACTAATTTACTTTAATTAATTTATTATCTTTTTGTACTTACAGTTTAAGTAGTTTGGATTCGCGAGACATTGAACAAATTCCAATTCCACTTGAAAACGTATTCGCTGCTGATCCTCAGTTTCTATTCCTCCTGAAAAATATTTGATAAATATGTAAATTTTAAACACTGACAAATATGTATACTTTAAACACTGATAAATATGTATATTTTAAAAATTGATAAATATTTATGTTAAATTTTACGTCAAAATAATCACGCATTTGTTTACATTTTAGATTATTATAAAAATAATTGCTTTTACATTATTATTATATTATATTTTATGCCAAAAATCATAATTCTTTACAAAAGAAAGTTATTTAAAAGACAAGTTTTTGCCAACCTAACCTATAAAAATATGTCAAAATTATTTGAACGGTTCTTTACTCTTTTGTGACATTTCAATTACGTAGGAAAATATAAAATTATTCTATTTTTATTATTTATAATTATAAACGTATTGAATAAACGACCATTGTTGGTAAAAATACATTTAATAATAAAAACATGAATATACGATTTGTGAGGTTAAGTTGGTTCCGTTTTTGAATTTCTCTTGTAAATGTGTAAAAATTGATGTGACACTATTGTTACTTATTTCTTCGAATGCTCTATTTTATTGTGCTAAAAAGATATTTTGTAAATATAATAAATAGGAGAAAATATAAATGATTCTTACCGTTCATTCCGATGAATGGTTTTCTACCTCTCATTAAATTTTGAGAGTCATCTGAATCATCAAATCGATTCATGTATAACAGGTTAGCAATTAAAACTGTCAAATCTCCTTAAACATGTGAACATTCACAGAATAATAATAAACATATATTATTAAAAATAAAAATGCTACAATTGTTTGACAAATGACAGGTGACGTTTTTTGTTATCCTCTTAAAGCTTGATCACACTCTTCATCATCTTCGACAGGGTTGGCAAATCAAGTGTCATTTGTTTGACATAATTCATGTTCCCATCTCTGGTCGACACACTGTGGATCGCCCTTTTGCTATTATAAAATTTCTTTACATAATACCTCATGCCCAACTCTGATAAAAGAAAAGGTCTAAACACAGTGCTTGGTCAAAATTTCGAATTTTTATCTCTTTATCTTTTTTTATCCGATAGTGTTATCTCTTTTATCAGCCAATTGCGAGAAAGACAACAAATAGACAATAAAAAAGGACATTGAATTAATATTCCACTGCTTGTGTTTCTGGTGTGACTGTGTTTAAAGCTAAAAAAAAGAGAAAAGAAAACTGCGGAAATTCAAGTTTATTTTGGATTTTGGCAGTGTTGAGAGTGTGAAGTGTTGAATAATTCGAGAATGGCATCGTCCGTGGAATTTTGGTAAAAATATGAAAGAAAAATAAGAATTATAGAAAGAATTGGGTTGTAAATCTCAGAAGGAAGAAGAGGTTAATGAGCCTTATGAATGACAGCAGACGAACAGGGCTTGTTCTTTGGTTATGGCGACAAGTAGTTCTGACGGTTCTTGCACAGCACCTGCAGATTTTCAACTTTCCTCGGAACTTGAAGATGTTTCCGATCGTCTTAGTGTGAATCTTTTAAAGTGCTCGTTGTGCCATAATAGTCGACGAATTTTCTACTGCAGACAGTGCATCCAAAATGGGGATTTCGTTCATTCTACTTCTGTTTACTCTGAACGGTGAGTATTCTGTGTGCGCATTATTTACCTACACCCACACTTTTTACGCTGTATTTACTTTGATGGAAAGTCAGAAACACTAGTTTTGTCATTTTATTTATAGAAACAAATTTTTTACAAAAAGACACAAATTAAAACAACAATCGTTCACAAATAAACAATTTGCTAATTGTGTAACTATTTTACGTACTAGCAATAATAATTTTGTTTTTGCATTAAGTTCGTTTACTTATAAACAAATAGCAAAAAAATATGACTTAATGCATAATCATTGATTAATTATACTAATGAATCGATTAGTATAATCAAGGTGTTTCGAATTTAATCAAATTTAAATCTTTTGTCAGGTTTGCGGATAAACAGATACGACTCTTACGACTAAAAGCAGCAAGAGCCCAATTGGAGGAAAAGTGTGTAAAATCTTTAGAAAAACACAAACAAAAAGATAAACTGGTAAGTATTTTTTAAATTCTACACAACAAAAAGTACATTCGAAAATGTATTCTTTTGGGTATGCGATTCGCTTATTAAATTTATTTCTTTAATACAAAAATACCCCATTTCTTCTTTTCTTTGCAATCATGAAAATGCATCTTAACATATAATTTTTTTAAAAAATACTTTTCTTTCACAGCAATGCGATTTAAATTCTTGTAAAGAGCGAGTGAAACTTCTTCAGTCTTTAATGAACGAAACAGAACAAAGTATAAACAGAGGTGAGTTTTAAAAAATCTAAAAAAAATGATAAATAAAACAATGATTTTAAAGAATAAATACATAAAAATGACGTAAAAGAATAAATACATAAAAAATTATGTAAAAGAATAAATGCATAGAAGAATGATGTAAATAATGTAAAAGAATAATTAACATAAAATAGTAAAAAGCATAGAAAAATCTAAACGAATCTAAATCATAACGAATCTAACCGTAAAATTTTAGGAAATCAGCGACTAAATATTTTAAAAGAAGTCAACACACAACTTGCTTTAAGACTCCCGAGGCATGAAGAAAGAGTCGAAAAATTACACCGCTTTGTCGTCACTTTAAAAGTGAAGCAAGAAAAGCAAAAGGAAACTGTAGACAGAAAAAGGCAGCAATTAAAAAAAGTCATAAAAACTGCCGCTAAGCAATTAATTCAATACATTTTTCCATTAACACAAGTTGAACCTTGTAAAAGGTATGTAATTATTCTTGTTTCATTAGCATAAATAAAACAAGTTAATCTTTCAGTTGAACTCGATCATGAATTACACCGAGTCCAAAAATTCTAGTAAAACGGAAATTAATCTTAAACTATTTATTTTTTAATTTGGAAATATATTTAAAAATTTGTTTTGGAATTGAGAAATTTGTTTTGAAATTGATAAATTTATATTTAAATGTTCAAAATTACGAAATTTATTTTTAAACTATGGACTTTATTTTTAAACTACGAAATTTACTTTTAAACTATAATTTTTTTTTCAAACTATGAAATTTACTTTTTTACCTATGACATTTATTTTTAAACTATGAAATTTATTTTTAAACTATGAAATTTACTTTTAAACTATGAAATTTACTTTTAAACTATAAAATTTACTTTTTTACCTATGAAATTTATTTTTAAACTATGAAATTACTTTTAAACTAATAATAACTTTATGTACAAATTTTAAATTATAGTTTTTAATCCATATTAGTTGGAAAATGTTTTATTGAAATTTTTATTGAAAAAAAAATTATCGCATTCACTTTAAAAATGTGGTTTTGTAGTTTGTGTAGCAGTGAAGAGGAGAGTTCGAGTACCGATTGTGTAACAAGTGCGTTAGCTGATGCGTCAGGAACTTCTTACGTGCGAGGTCGATGGATTAATGACACCGAAAATAGTTTAGAAGTTCATCATCGCATCGTGGCACCAACTCTTCCTGGTTCAGGCGACTATAGCGCGTATTCTCTTTGGGGTAAATGAAACTTTTCTTTTTGCATTTTCATTTTATTGAATTCAATTTCTGTTGTATTTTATCCTAACTCCGATGCGTGTTAATTAAATGCTTTGAATTCAATTTTTAGTCGCTGAAAATAAGGATGCAGTGCCTGGGAATAATAAAGAGAATTCAATCCACAATCCTGCTTATAACATAAGCGCTGCCCTGACTTATGCGACGCAATTGGTCAACATCATTGCTTACTATGTTAATGTCAAACTACCTTACAAACTTGCGTACAGGTGAGATAATTTCTTTCAATCAAATACTCGATTTAATAGCAAAATTGTTGTTGCAAAAAATTGGATCCATATGCATTTAAATAGTGACAAATAAAAAGCCACGGTTTTTTAAGATAAAAATGTACATCATCCTTTACTATATTAAGTATATATTATACTATTAATTGTATATTATACTATTAATTGTATATTATACTATTAATTATATATTATACTATTAATTAATTATTGTCTATTATTTTTTCACGTCAATTTTAAATTTCAGTGAATTTTGCGGAAGCGAAATGTCGGACCAAAAATTTGCTCGGAAAGTAGCACGACTCAATAGCAACGTTTTACATTTGTGCTTTTCACAAAATACAGACATGACAGTTTTGCATCCGATGAAAACTTTACAAAATCTCATGCACTTGCTCAATACTGAAATCAGTGATCTCGGAAGGTGGGTTTTCTTTTTTTGAGTAACTATTCTTTAATACTTTAATATTCTTTTTAATAATAGTTTTCAATTTTTATAAAGTTT
>WNHD01003862.1:0-12043 GCA_011057455.1 Ganaspis sp. Gsp50
AAGGAATTTAAATATAAATTAAGAACTTTCGCAAAATCACGGCTATGAGAAAAAAATAGATCGATGTTTGGATTTAACCTTTCAAAAATTTGGTTAACGCGATAACAAGCGAAGTAAATTGGTGCCACTTTACCAAAATCAGATCTGATGTAAGGTAACACAAAAGGTTCATGGTTCCTATACGCAAGCCGCGGTATACGGAAGGCAATTTTACATAAAATATCAGGCGCTTCAGCCTGGGTTCGTGCCTTTTATCCGGGTGTTGAGGGGGCGTCTCGAACGGTAGCCCTGTCGCAACTGTCGAACTTCGGGTGAATTAGTCTTACCCACCGTATTTAAGCTCTGCGGTGGGCGGACGACCTCTTCTTCAAACTCGTGGGACAATGAATGGGTGCTAATAAATACAAAAAAACAAATGGCGGGAAAGGAGTGGATGCTGCAACGAGTGCAGAGGAGAAAAGGATGGATGAGCTGAGAAGAAAGGTGGATCCAAAGGAAAAAGCAAACTTTAAAAAGAGGGCGAAAGTGGTGAGGAGAATGGGTAGGGAGGAAAATGTGGAGGGAATGGTTGTGGTCGAGCTGCCGCTTAAAAGCTTAGACGAGATTCTGGTTGAAGGAAGAGTGTATGTAGGCTGGTCCTCTTTTTGGGCCAGAATCTGGGACACCGTAGTCAGGTGCTACGTGTGTCTCGGATACGGACACAAGGTGGCAGATTGTAGGCAGAAGACAAAGCTCTGCATACGATGCGGAAAGGATGGCCATATGGCAAACAGATGCAGAGAGGCGCAGTGTTGCATCAACTGCCACAGACAGGGCCTAAGGAGCGACCACTCCGTGTCAGCGTCGGACTGTTCGGAGTTCGTCTGGCGTGTGGGTTTGGCGAGATCGCGGCTCAGAAATGGCTGAGGAGGAGAATAGTGTGAATAGTGAGAATGGAATAAATGATTTAGGTGTGAATGACTTAAGCGAGAGTGATCCTAGTGTAAATGTAATGAATGAAAGGAATGTGGAGTTGCAGGTCCTGCAATTGAATTGCAACGTAGTCTACAACGTCATGTGTGAGCTTGGATATTACGCTTTTGTAGAGGACATCCAAGTATGCCTTCTCCAGGAGCCGTATGTTCGTAGAGGTTAAGTGAATGGGTTCCCGACGGGCAGCAGTAAGCTTACGAGTAAGGCTGAGAAAGCGTGCGTGGTTTTATTAGATACTGAGTATGAGTGTATGTTAATGGAAGGATGTCAGTTTAAGGATGGTGTGTGTATGTGTATGTGAGTGTGTGGCTGAATGGACAGATTGGTGTGTTGTGTGTTGTATCTCTTTACTGCAGGCCGTCGGGAGATTTGAAAAACTGTATAGATTATCTAAATAGAGTGCGTGGTATGATTGGGAATATGAGGTTGTTAGTTGGTATGGATGCGAATGCTGCCTCTGACCTGTGGCACAGTAAGACATTGGTTCGGAGCTGTAGGACACTCAGTGAAGGAGTTGTTCTGTCTGACTGGGCCTTGTGGAGGGGAATATCGGTGTGGAACAGACCCTCGCCCATCTATACATCTGAAAGACCGGTGGGTCGTAGCGACGTCGACGTGATGCTCTACAAGGGGGATAATTGTGAGTATGACTGAGAAGTGAGAGCGGTAGGAATGAGTGATCATAATGTGATTGTGTTGAAAATGTGGAGGAGTGGATTTGGGAATGAGCGTGATGGGAATGGACGAAAGAAATGGTTGGCTGATAAGTGTGATTAATTCCGCTACGCCGGTCCCAAGGCCGGGAACCTACATCTTGTGGGGGTGGAGGAGGGGTACTTTTTCTTTTAGACCCAAGTCTATTAAAAAAAGAAAGATTAGGTCCGCCGCCGCCAGGCTGACCCTCTTCAAACAGGAACCTGAAAAGAGAAAAACAAACACGATCAGGAAATGGACAGAAATGCAAAAAGCTGCGGCAATTAAAGCTGCAGAGGCTAGAAAAATACTCACCGGCGATAGCTCCCAGGAAAACATCGCTGTAGCCATGTATCGCATCCTTGAAGTTCTAGAATACCTGGAAAAAACAATTGAAAAATTAAAGGATGAAAATGCTTACCTCGCTGGGCTCAATGAAGGAAAAGAAAACATCTAAAAGCAAATTGATGACGCGATAAACGCAGCTTTTGATAAAAGAAGTTTTAAGACCGGATACTCACCTACCCATGCTGAAAAAACCGCCGCGCGCAAATCTGGTCCTGGTCCCTCTGTTTCTGGTACGAGTCTCCATGCTAATCCAAGTCCTGTTCCTGGTCTTAGAAATCCTGCTGCCCCTGAAAGATGAAGAATCCCTACAGTTAGTGGTATGCCAAAAATAATTCCGCAAAAGTTGCATTAATAAAAGCACCTACCTTAGACGGCGAACCTGTAGAAAGCGACGAAATGAAGAGGAAAATCCTATCCCTAATCAATCCTGCAAAAGAAAAAATAAAGTTAAAGGAGTCAGGAAAATGAAAGAGGGTGGAATAATAGTAGAAGCTGACTCCGAGGAAGACCTAAAAAAAATCCTTGAAAACTCTAAGCTAAAAGATGGTGGATATAATGTATCTAGAGCTGTATCTGCAAATCCGAGAATCTTAATCTTCGATTATCCGATCGACTAACTGAAGATGAAATCATCAAAACAATAGTCTCCCAAAACGAACGAACGCTAGGTAATTTTCATAAAAAAGAGCTGAAAAAAAATATTAAACTTCGCTTTAAAATTGGAAAGAAACGCGACAACTTTGTTAACTGGGTTGCAGAAGTAACTCCGGTAATTCGAACCGCTATCCGAGAACAAGAAAGAAGCCGATTATTCATCGGATTTGGCTCATGCAGAGTACAAGACTTTGTCTCCGTGACGAAATGCTTTAAATGCCAACAATATGGACACATCTCTAAATTCTGCTCTGCAGAAGAGAAGACGTGCTCACACTGTGCAAAAAACGGACACGCCTATGCCGATTGCCCTGCTAAGGCAGCAAACAAAACTCCGATCTGCTCCGCCTGCAAGAGAGCAAAACGTCCTGCAGACCACGAGTCCATTTCAAAGACATGCCCGGCATACAAAGTTGCTAGAGATATTGTCCTCAATAGAATAGATTTCGGAAATGATACATAGAGCTCTACTCAACATTGTGCAAGATAATGCAGGAAGGGCAAAAGCAGTACCTATGGAAATCCGCAGTTTCGTAGACAAACACAAGATCGATATCGCCTTAATCCAAAAACCACATGTCAACGCAAACAATAATAAAATCTCAGACTACGGCACAACAACAAAACTACTAACCAGGAACAAAAGAAACGAGCAACCCTGGGCAGCTGTAATTGTCTTTGACAACTCATGCACAGTAACCAGACTCTCAAATTTATGCACAAGCCATATAGTCTGCGCTGAGATTGTCAAACAAGGACAAAAAATGTATATCGTGTCTGGGTAATTTCAATACTCGCACCCAATCGAACCATACATAGACCAACTAAATGTAATACTCACAATATTGAAAGGACACAAAATCTTCATGGGATTAGATGCTAATGCGAGATCGGAATCCTGGTACTCTGTTTGTCTGGATGAAAGAGGAGAAAAGTCAGAAGAATTTTTAAACCTCACTGAATTACATGTTGTAAACACCCCCTCAAATCTAAGCACCTTCTACAAGATCTCAGCAGAGTCAAATATCAATGTAACATTAGCATCGAACTCAATGTTGGGAATAATTAAATCGTGGACAGTAAAGGACAGAGTTGAAACCGGAAGCGATGAAGCACGAAGTACTTCTCGCGGGAGCACCCAGGCCCTGAGGCTATATCACCTAGATGTTATGATTTATAACTATCGTCCTTTCACGAGCGAGCTACCATTGCCACTTGTTTTACAAGGAATCACGAATGAGATCGAGAAAACGAAGTCATTTGAGATGCATTGGGGGAACTTAAGAGGAAAAATCGACGTTGTAAGGTCAGTACTAACCAAAACGCCAAGAAGACCGTGCGCCTCGTCGGAGAGCAGCATTTAGCAACACTTGTTCTACCCCAGGCAAACAAGACCAGGGTAGTTCAAGTTCAGTACCCAGCGGGGACCTCGTGGAGAAGCTGCTCCTTGTGCAGACTTGGTCTGACACTACGCACAATGTTCTTTTTTAGCATGCACCTTTACTTCCTCCTCTTGAACCGGGCTACACCTGCGGGCAATCCATATTGTTCAAGAGGGATCATATTTCAAAACAGCAACAAAAAGCTCAAGATCGACGCCCACATCCATCAAATATGCAAAAAAAGCAAAATAATGTTCAGTGCACTTAAAAACGTCTCCAAGAGAGAATGAGGCATAAAATTCAAAGCCATTGAAATAATTTATAAAGGTCTATCAGTACCAAAGTCTACCGAACAGCTCCAACTGAGGCTCTACCAGCAATAGCTGGAGTACTGCCAATAAGACTAGAAGCATTAAAAAGGACGATCTCCTACCGCATTAGAGCAGAACAACAATTTGAACTAGCCGGAACAAATTATGAACCAATAACAATAGACGAAGACATAACACACGACACAGAACTAAAAATGGCAAAACGTAGACTGAAACAAGTAGTAGACAGAAAGCTGGCTGAAATATGGCAAAGAGAGTGGACAACAACTGACCGAATTATGCTACAATACTTACCGGACATGATAAAGAGAAGAACACAACAATGGATAAAACCGAACTTTTTCTTAACACAATTACTGACAGGTCATGGCGATTTTAATGCAAAATTATTCTCCATAAACTGGACAGACAGACCATTATGCCAATGTGGAGAAGAGGAAACATCGGAGCACGTCCTATACGAATGCAGACTCTGTAACGAACAAAGAGAAAACCTGAAAAACGCCCCAGGAGAACACCAACCTTGGCCACCTACTCGACACCTACTGTTGGAAAAACATAACTTCCTGGAATTCGACAACTTAGCTGGAACTATCTTAAAAGAAAAAAGTAAATAATAGATTAACGGACTGAAATAAAAACGCTTATCATCAGTGTAACAGCAATTCATTTAATGAGCAACAAATCTGAGTCGTCGCCCCTCTTGTCACTCCCAGATTGGCAGGAGGGCGGAGACTACAAGTCGTACGGCATTAAAGGCAGAGAGGCGCAAGCCTCGGGCCAAGCCACGGCGGCGGAGCCGGGGGGCCTAACAACCTCTCGAGTGGGCACCTCCTTTAGGGGAGGTGGCAGAGTCCCACAGAATCCTGACTGCCGTATCGCCCCCTGGACCCGGTCTCCCCGTCCCTGCTCACGGAGCGTCGGGAGGCGATAGCAAAAACCGCCGCCTCTCCGCCTCACCGGTTTCGGGGTCGGTACCGGTTCCGTGGCGCGAAGAACAGACAGAAACTCCGTTTGACTAATTTTTCTAAGCTCGTTGACGAACTCGAAGCAGTGGTGAACCTAGAAAGTAGAAAAATGAAAAAACGGGGATTAGTGAAACTAAAAATGATTAAAGCACACAATTCAAAATAACAAGAAAATCTGATATGAAAAGTTAGTAGTTGTCTCTCTGAGACAGGCCTGCGGAGAGTTAAGGTAAAATTCGGTAGGTACGTCTAACGACCAGGGACGACAGAGTGATAATCCCTAAAAGATTTAAAAATTGGCTTCATGATTTTGATTTTTTGTTGAAAACTGCTCGTGGTTACACCACAAGCTGGTCGGAGAGTGCCTCGGTCCTGATGGAGGATTTCTTTTCTCCAATGAAGCAAGCGGTAGAAGATGGGGATATTGATGATGGTGTGTGTAGTGTGTGTGATGGGTCAATGGATGAATTGTAAGTTTGGAATAGATAAGTTTGTGAGTGCTGTAAGTGAAATGAAAACAGGGAAGTCACCCGGAGCCGATGGAGTGACCAACATGATGCTCATGCATGTCTTCTTTGCCGTGCCTCAGTTCATGAAGACCATGTACGACTCGTGTCTCCGAGAAGGTATCTTCCCTATGGAGTGGAAGGATGCATGTGTTGTCGCGTTGTTGAAGGGAGCCGACAAAGAGAGAACTGACCCGCGCTCCTACAGGCCCATCAGCCAGCTTAGTGGTCTGGGGAAGATCCTCGAAAGAATGTTGTTAGAGAGATTGAATGTGTGTATGAATGGTGTATGGAGTGAGTGTCAATTTAGTTTTGTGAAGGGTAAGTGTACTGAGGCTGCGTGGTATAAATTAAAAGAGTCTGTGAATGAATGTGAAAGTAAGTATGTTGTGGGGATATTTGTTGATTTTAAGGGGGCTTTTAGTTTTGTAAATTGGGGTGTGGCGCTGGAATGTTGGGGGGAGTCTGGGATACCACGCGAGGAAATGAATGTGTAGCGTTAATATTTTAAAAATAGGAAGGCGCAAATGACGAATGGAATGGATAATTGTATGACTGAGCTGAAGAGGGGCATATAAGCAAATTTAGAGAGAAGGTTACAAATTTAGTTCAATATTTAAATAGGGTCATGAGAAAGGATTGGGTTTTGAAAAGACGGGTTTTGCGAATTTTGATGCAAGTTATCCAGGGATCGCCTCCATGGGACCTGGAGTGTGTAGGATGAGCGAATGAGTACAAGTTGCGAAAGGGATTAAGTATGGGTAACGATGGATTGGATTTAGTGACGGATGAGGATATAGTGGGAATCGATGTGATAGAGAAGAAGAAACTGTTGATTAATAGAGTGCATGAGGGGTGGCACAGAAGATAGGATGAATGTAAAAAGGGTAGAGTAACGCATGAATTGATTAGGGATGTGCGATTTGCGGGATGAATGAAGGGCTTTGAGCCTAGTACGAAGGTAGGCTTTATCCTCACGGGCCACGGGAGACTAAACGAGTTACTACACCGTAGGACTCTCGCGAACTTCCCCCTATGTCCGTGTGGGGCTGCGTTTGAGACCTGGGCTCACTTCTTGTGTGATTGCGAAATGTATGAGAGGTTCAGAGACTTGGAAGGTATTATTGTAATAATGTATAGGAATGGTGAATGTGATGTGAGTCGTGTATTGTACAGTAGAGAGACGTATGAATGTTTGTGTAAGTTTGTGAATAAAGCGTATAAGATGAGAGCTTGGGTGATTGCGAATAGTGTGAATGAGGGTGTCGTTGATGATGATGGGGATGATGGGCGTGAATAAGTGTGCGTGTGTTTCGCGGGAGGGGTATGGGTATTGGGATTTGGGATATTGGGTTGGGATTTTGGGTTATTGAGGGCTTGGGTAGGGTATTTTATATTATTATTATTTATTTATTTATATATTATTTATTCATTGTTATATTTGAGACTGTTGTTGATGATTTCTATTATATTTTGGATTTTTATTTTTACCGCTAACCCCTATTGAATTTGTTTCACTTTGTTGTTGTTATTTTTATTGTTGTTTTGTCACTTTTGGCCTTATAGTTTATTTTGTTGTTGTTATATTTTATTTTTGTTGTTGATTTCTGATTTTTGTTTCTATACCTCTCAACTCTTCTTTTGTTTTTACTTTACTTTTCTTTTATTACTTTTTCTTTACTATACTATTCTTTTCTTTGTTTCATATTTCTGCTCCTCTCCACTCATCTTTTCTGTCCTTTGCATTTATTTCACTTTGCTATTTTCCGTTCCTTTCTTCTGGTCCACGGTGCCGGGGGTGGTAAGGCTCCCAACCGGACTCATACTAGAGTATAACAGGTACCACGGGAGACCAGGTGCCCGCGGAGTGGGGTGATTGTTTTCATCCCCATCCGTCCCGGTCACTGGGTTGGTCTCGTGGAGGCAGTGGTTGCAAGCCCATTCGCTTTAGGGCTAGTGGCTAATGGCACTGACTGGTATTCTGCGAGTCCTCGGGACTCGATCGAGGCCATGAACTCTCATCGGTCATGGTGTGTGAGTTGCGTGCTTTAGGCAACAACTCGGGTGGCGGCCCGCAAAGCTGACCGCGATTGGAAAGGTCCTCGGACCTTTCCAATCATGTCTTACTAGCACCTTGGGAATCGGTAGACCCAGGTTGTCGATGTGACCTGTATCGACGCTGGTTAGGCGTTGCTGGCCCCGTTACACCCGTAGGCGGGTCATGTTGATATACCCAACTCTGGGAATGTGCAGCACGTAAAACTTCAGACAATTGTCCCTATCTACTTAACTCCGCTACGCTGGTCCCAAGCCGGGGACCCTACTTCTTGTGAGGGAGGAGGAGTGATACATTTTCTTTTCTTTTTCTTTTACTATACTTCATTCCCATTTCATTTTCTTCTAATTTTCCTCTATTCTACTCTGTCCTATATCATGCATTATTTCACC
Source organism: Ganaspis sp. Gsp50 (assembly GCA_011057455.1). Classification (NCBI taxonomy): domain Eukaryota; kingdom Metazoa; phylum Arthropoda; class Insecta; order Hymenoptera; family Figitidae; genus Ganaspis; species Ganaspis sp. Gsp50. Next base: position 8,304 of record WNHD01003862.1, read on the forward strand.
TCGTTCATTTCACATGATTCATTCTCATTCATGCATACATTCATTTCGTTTTACTCATTTTCTCTACTACTCTATTGTTTTCTGTATAATATCATTCATACATTCATCGACACACGACAAACAATTCATTATTCTTCTTCATTCATTCCATTTCTTTTTCTATTCATCGCATTCATTTATCATTCATACCTTCTCTTCCTATCTGTCTACACACTGTGGCAGGTGTGTAGATTATTTAGCCTCCAAGCCAAGGTGTCGAACAGTGCCGAGGGCTGAATGGCGCTAGGGTTACCAAATTCGCCCGGCACTCCGAGGCGACTGGGTGTCAGGATTTCGGGCTCAGTCTCCACTGTAAAGTTCAGTGGTTGTCTGGGTTCGTGCCTTTCCTACGGGTGCTGAGGGGGAACGTGGTCAGGGGCGTCTCGAACCGTAACCCCGTTTCAACTAGCGAACTTTGGGTGAGTTAGCCTTATCGATTGTACAAGGCTCTGCAATCGATGGACGACAAGGACAAGGTCAAGGAGAAGAAGGATCTGAAAAGGTACAGGATTCAGCGGACGGAAACCGAACCAGGTAGGGGTGGTGATGCGAGTGGGAAGAAGAAATTAGGAAGTGTGAGTAAGTTGGAGAGGGATGTACGAGATACTATGAGGGATGATGGAAAGGATAAGGGTAAGGAGAGTGAGCAAGTCAAATCGACTGGGGAAAAAGACGATGAAGGGGATGATGGTGTGGATGGGGAAAGGTTGAATATTGTGAGTAACGATGACGATGACGACGATGTCGAAGGGCTCCTTTAAAAAGATCTTTGAACAGGTAGGGAATTTTTAGGAGATGGTGCAGTGCTTGAGGGTCGAGAATGCATTCCTGAAGGGAAGACTGAAGAAAAGGAGCAAGGTGGAACAGGGGATTAAAAAGATAAGGGCGGAAATGGGAAAGGTAGAGAAAGTGCTGGATAGGGTGGTGGTGTGTACTGAGAAGGCGAAGGAGTTCCTCGGGAGGGTAAATGAAGGGAGTGGAAAGTGGAACAGTAAGAGAGGCTTTGTGGTAGTGGTGAAGGGAAAAGAGGAGGATCTTACGGCGAAACAGGTGAGGGAAAGGATGGAAGAAGTGGGATGTAGGGACGCGAATGTGTGCATTAAGAAATAAGGCCGGCTAGGGGAGGAGGAATTGTTATGGTGGTGGCGTCGGATAAGGACCGGGATATCCTGACCAGATGTCCCAACCTTGGTCAGGCTGGCCTAAGCTTGGCCAAGCCTAAGGTGATAGACCCAAAAGTCGTGTTGTATGACGCGCCGACCATGGTGTCCGACTGGGAGCTGCTCGATGGTATCCTTGAGAAGAACCTTTCGGATCCCGGGGGCGGGGAAGATTTTAGAAAGAGGGCATAGGTCATCAAATGGATGGGAAGGGACGGTAACTCGTTGGGGATGGTTGTGGTGGAACTGACACTAAAGTGCATGGACGAGATCCTGGCTGAAGGGAGAGTATATTTTGTCTGGCTGTCGTTCAGGGCCAGAATCTGGAATACAGTAACCAGGTGTTACGTATGCTTGAGGTACGGGCGCAGAGCAGTGAATTTTCCGGCAGAAAGACAAGATCTGCATGAAGTGTGGGATGCCGGGCCGCATGACCGAAAAATGTAGGGAGGCTCGGCGGTGTATCAAGTCACAAGCCACAAGCGCGGATTGAGGAGCGACCACCCCGTGACAGCGTCGGTCATTCCGAACTTTGTCTGGCGAATGGAGCTGGTGAGGGCTCGGCTTTGAAATGACTAAGGCAGATGATAGTATGCATAGTGTGAATGTAGTAAATGACTTGAGTATGAATGGAGTAAATGATTTGAGTGTGAATGACTTAAGTGTAGATGCAAGTGTGAATGATGCAAGTGTGAATGTAGTGAGTGAACGGAACGTGGAGTTAAGGGTCCTGCAGTTGAACAGCAATGGGGCCTACAACGTCATGTGTGAGCTTAGGAATTACGCTCTTGGAGAGGGCATTCAAGTGTGTTTTCTCCAGGAGCCGTATATGCGAAGGGGTTTCGTGAAAGGGTTCCCGACGGGCAGCAGTAAGTTTACGAGTAAGTCTGAGAAAGCGTGCGTGGTTTTATTAGATAGTGAGTATGAGTGTATGTTGATGGAAGGATGCTCGTTTAAAGATCGTGTGTGTGTGTGTGGTTAAATGGTCTGATTGGTGTGTTGTGTGTTGAAACGAAGGTGATAAAGCATGCTGCTAAAATTGGCATGCTGCCAAAATTGGCATGCTGCCAATATTCACAAACCTATTTAATGTATGTGCTAAGTACGGAGTCTTTCCGAAAGCCTGGAAAAAAGGAGTACTCAAAAAACTTATAAAGTCCCCTGAAAAAGATCCGACAAAAGCTAGATCGTACAAGCCTATGTGATTATTGCCGATTTTGGGCAAAGTCCTAGAAAGGCTAATGAGAAATAAAATGTTGACCTACACTATGAATCCACTTTATTCATCACAAAAACAATTTGGTTTTAGACGTAGAAAAAGTACGGTTGATGCTATGAATGAGCTCGACAAGGAGGTTAAATCTGCCAACGAAAATATGGCTCTGGCTATCATGATAGATATTACTGATACATTTGATAATTTGAAATGAGAATCAGTTCTGCAGGAGTTGAGTAAACGCGGATGTAACGTGGTATTTTTTTGACTTGATCTCGAGCTATTTGAGTGACAGGTCTGTTGTTATTGAGGAAAACTTTGAGTCGGTATCTAGAAGATTAACAAGGGGATGTCCTCAGGGCTCTGTCTTGGGGCCTGACTTCTGAAATTTAAGATTAGACGATCTGCTCTTAAGGCTGGAAGGGGAAGGAGTTAAAATCATAGCTTATGCTGATGACTTGGTTCTGCTTGTACTTCGCAACAGCAGACAACAATTGGAATGCTCTGCTCAAAAGTATATGGATGTAGTGACCGAATGGTGTTGTAAAGAGGAACTTATTATCTCTTAATCCAAGACTGAAATGATTCTCTTGAAGGTTACAAATGATGCGTTGACTAAGTAATTAGTGAAAACTGGAAAAGGTGGAACAAGAGCGTCTATCGTAAAGTGGATGGAGTTAAAACAAAGTACTCCAAAAATGTAAAATACCTAGGAGTGCACTATGATACAAAGATGAGCTTTACGGATTACATCAAATATGCTACGAATAAATGTAAAATTCTTTTTAATAAGTTGGGATCTGTCGCCAGAACTCATTGGGGTCTTAGATTCTCATGTTTGAAAACTATTTATGAGGGGGTGTTCGTCCCGGTGGTGCTGTATGCTGTGGAAGCTTGGGGTGCTTCTATTCGACAATATCAGAGGAGGATCCTATTATCAGCACAAAGGTATGCGCTCATAAGGATAACCAGGGCATATAGGACCACGTCACTGCCTGCACTACAGGCGCTAAGTGGAGTAATACCATTGGACATAGTTGGTGACGAACTGTATTATCAAGATTCGCGGTAGAGAATCGCCGCCAAGTAAAAAAAAAATAGCGAATATATTATCTCAAATTATCTCACTTTTTTAGCATATTTTGGATATTTCGAAAAGTTACTAACCGATTTCGATGAAACCTTTTAGAATCAATAAAAATACGCAAAAAAAAGTTATCGTTTAAAAAAAAAATTTAAAAATAGACAAATTGAAATTTTTAACAACAGTAAACTGATTTTTTTGTAATTTTTTGACAATTGAACAAGGCTGGAGAGAACACTGT
>WNHD01003863.1:1034-13076 GCA_011057455.1 Ganaspis sp. Gsp50
CGATGGCTGCTTGCCACTTGTGGAAAGTGGGTTTTTTAAAGGCCCATTCGCAAGGAAATAATTCCGTTGGATCTGTTTATGTTGTCAGCAGGTTATGTTTATGTTCAATACATTACGCATCTCACATCCAAATAGTAAATAATATTACATTTGATGGCTCTAAACAATCAAATTGATTAAATTTTAATTTTTGTGTTGTCCTTTGTACGCATTGTTCATTAAAAAAAAATGAATCGTCAGGTATCTATTAAATGTAAAGATACTTGCATTAAATTAATAGCCGAAAACAACACTCTTCATTTAAAAACAATACAAAATTATTTTTCAAATGCAACTAGTTTAGTTTATTATGATCGTAAAAATGAAAAGTGTGGAATAGAAGTGAGAAATGATCTATGTCAATTGATACCTGGCATCACAGAATACGAAATCTTCAATGTGAATCCTTCTAAACGTATGCATACAGATTATAAAATTACAGTAAATAAATTATAATTATATATAATATACCTATAATATTTATATTGGTTTATAAAACAGTAAAAGCAAGTTGAAAATTATGTTCATTTCATGACCATTTTGCTTTATCACGAAAATTTTTTTTTAAGAAGAAAGTTATAAAAAACGTAGAAACCTACTAACAATAAGAAACAATATTAAAATAATTTTATTCTAACAATAGATTTTTATATGTGAAAAATAATGAGACTACTCTTTTTTTCCATAAAATAATCGTTAAATATTTACTTTGCATAGGTAAATCACTATTTTTTATTGTATAAACTTTTTTCAAGGGGAACTATATAATTTAGAAAGCAAAAATTTAAAAGTCGTATCATTAAATCTTATTTTAATGTCAAAAGTAATAAATAATTATTTATTTTATCAATTCTTGGTAAAATATAGACATTATATAGGTCAATCGATTCGTTTTTTAATGTAGAACATTTTAGCAACAGGATTTGTTATTAAAAAATGAGTATTTCAAAAGTTATATCATAGATTGTGATTTTAAATGTAAAAAATAATAGAAAATTCAGACTCCCTGAAGAGGAAATCATTTTGATTTCGAAACGTTGGAGCAAATAAATAAAAAACTGTTGTCCGAATGTCATCGTTTTTTCAACCTTTTACTAATAGAAAATTGTCATTTACTTTATCAATTTCTGGTTCAATATATACTTTATATTGGTGAATCGATTCTTCTCGATGCAAGGAATGAAATTTTTTTACTAATTACTTTAATTTATAAAAAGGAAACAAATTTTGTGCAAAAACCCGTATTTTTTGAAAAGAGAATGTTGTAAAAAGATTTGAATGAGAATGTTTAAAAATCGCTGCACACAAATCTTGATATTTACGAGCATAAAAACTCCACCAAATTTTATTGAAATAAGTCAAAGCGTTCTCGAGATATTCTGGTGACGAAAAAATCATAGAATTGGATTTTAAATGTCAAAAATGATAGAAAATTGTCATTTACTCTATCAATTCTTGATAAAATATATACTTTATATAGGTCAATCGATTCGTCTCGATGCAAGGAATCCAATTTTCTCAATACTTACTTCAAATTTCAAACAGGAAAACAAATTTTATGCAAAAAACCGGATTTTTTAAAGAAAGAATGGTGTCAAAAAATTCAAATAAGAATTTCTGAAAATCCCTGCATACAAATCTTGATATTCACCAGTATAATAAAAATTACATCAAATTTTATTAAAATCAGTCAAAGTGTTCTCGAGATATCCTGGCGACAAAAAAGGGTGACATTCACACACACACACACAAACACACACGCACATACATCCTGACATTTGCTTCAAACTTCGAATTTAATCTTTTTAGATGAAAGTAAGTCGATTTAGACTGTTTTTGGAAAATCGAAAATCTTCACGATTACAAGGCTTCCTATGAGGAAGCAATAAGTTCTTTTGATATTAAAAAAAATGACTGGAACTTTTATGAATCCTTTTATTACTTGATTTACAAGATAGTACTTTATGAAACACGATTTTCCAATACCATTGAATATTAATATAGATATTAATTAGAAAAAATTTTAATATTTATTTACATTTGAGATAAATATGTCGAGCTATTTAAAAAACGTATCTGATCAGTTACACTAAATTTATAATTTTTAAATAATTTAAATATTTAAAAGTGAAAAGTGAAAAGTAACAGGTAACATCTATTTACATGTTTTAAATGTACAACAAATTCTATACTTTTGATAAAACATTGAATACTTTTTGATTTACCGACAAAATTGGTCCTTTTTTGTAATTGTTGAAAAATAAATGTGTTGAAAAATATTTTTGCAGAGCCGGCTTGTTCAAATGATGTTAAAAACAAAAGAATCAGAGAAATAATGGAAGTAATCAGCAAAGAAGAAAATGACTCCGTAGGAAGGGACTCCGAGTCCGAGAATAAAAAAGCTAAGGTAAATATTCAAAAACTTGGATAAAATGAACAATGTATTGTTTGGTTGAAAGCTTATTATTGCGAATTAAAAAAAAGAATAAACTCTTTGGTAATTATTAGATCTCAATTACGTATATTATGTTAAAAGTTTGTTATTCTCAGATAATAATTTTCATTTTTTTCAATACCTATCGATTGATTGGTATAAGAAACAATCAAAGAAATTTTGTGAAATGATACTAGTAGAATTTTTTTCCAAGGTCTTTCCATTTTAAAAAAAAGTAATTCTGCAAGTAGTCTTTTGATTTAAATGTCACTTGGTGAAATTATAGTTTTTTATTAGAGGTAATTTGAACTCAAAGGGTTTTTCAAAACGTTGAAAATTGTGAGAGATAGAACGGTTCGAATTTTGGTGTCTGTTATTGATTTGTTTTGATAGTTAATACAAATTCAATTTGTTAACTTAGAAATTGAGCACAATCATAAAAAACGGGTGATATCTCGGGATCCAACAGAGTCTCTAAGATGATTTTTTTCTTAAATGAAAAGTGAAAGAAGAAGGAATTTGATTATACGTGAAAAAAAATTAAAATGGTCGAACTGTTAGAAAAAACAGATTAAAAATTTTATTTCACATTTTTTATGTCTAAATTAAAAAATTAGATTTTTGTTTCATAATTAATAAAAAATAGATAACATAATGAGTGATTCACGGAAGTTTCATTAAAATCGGTGTAAAAATGACGAAGATACGAATAAATGAAAAAAAATTTACACCAAAATTCGAACCGTTCTATCTCTCACAATATATAATATTTTGAAAAATCCTTTGGGTTTGAATTACCTCTAACATAGAATTATAATTTCACCAAGTGACATATATATTGTTTCATTTTCGGTACGCAATGAAAGTCAACTAGAATTAAATTTTGTAAACAAAACTAAATATATAAATTATATTTTAAATGTATAAAATCTAGCATTTGTGGAATGGAACACATCCACGGTTAAGAAGCACGCTACACTCTAACCAATAAGGCAAGAATTCCTGCTCTGATATTAATATACATCATCTTATTTTTACGTGAAGGCTTGGAATAAGAGCACAATTTTTTGCCTTATTGGAAAGAGTTCACTTTCAGAGCATAGATGTGTTTTCATGCTATAAAAACTAGACTTTTCTTCTGGTGTCATCTTTTTTATTAAAAAATAAATATAATTGAATAATAAATTATATAATCTAAAATAGTATATTTTATATTTGTTATCAAGAAAATTAATGAAAATTCTATTTATACTTACATTTTTAGGTAAAGTAAACGGAAAGAAAAATCTAAGTTTTATAGTACAAACCGTCTCACGATTTTCTAGCTTGAGCCTCGCTCTTACCAATAAAGTAGAAATTTTTACTCTTATTTCATGTTTTCTTGCTTTATTAGTAAGTGCTGGACTCATGCTAAAATTTCGTGAGACGGTTTACACTATAAAACTTAGATTTTTCTTTCCGTGTAATAATTAATTTTCAAATCAACCATTTAACAACAGTGCATAAGAATGAACCGTATATTAACCATTTACATAAACCAGAACGAGAATAAACTTTTATGCTGATGTTCAAATCCACATGTAGTAACTATCGAAGAACTTAAATTTTGCACCCATCATGGGACTTCACTTTCAGGGTGTACTTTACTCCTTTCGATACAAAACAAAAAGATACATACTCTTTTGTTGTGATCTTTAATTTCAAAACCGAAAGTTAATTATACTTTTTAAATGTCCCAGTTAGAAAATAAAATGTTATAATGTATAACTTAAAAAATATACTGTTTTATACTTAGAAAAAAGCTTATTAATGAAATAATTGTGAATTCACAATATTTTTGCAACTATAACTTTTATAATTTTCAGAAGGTTGTTAATAAAAGTAATCCAAAAACTGTTCATATTGGATGGAAACACAAACAAGATGATAAAAGTAAATTTTATCATATGAAAGAACCAATCGCAGGAGCTAAAACGTTGGAATTAGATCAAAATAAATGTTATCAATTGGAAGATGTAAAACAATTAGTACTACAAGCAATAAAGACAGAAGAGAACTCAAAATATTTTGAAGGATCTATTATTGATATTGGTGATTTTAATGGGAATATTTATGATGAATTCCGCAATAATGCAAAACAAAAGTTTTGGGATTTTGCCAAAAAATTTCGTGGAAATAATTCAAGGCTACGATTATACTTATTAACAACGAAACAATTTGTTATTCATTCAAAATCGAATGAAATTTTAATGGATGACAAATCATCCTCGAAACTGAGCCAAGCTTCTTTACTGACTGAAGAGCAGAAGGAAAAAATTTCTTTTAAAAAAGGTATTCAATTTTCATCCTCCAAAATTCAAGTTACAAGAAATGACGAAACTGGAAAACATAATTTGCGAATAACAACGTCAGTCAGCAAAAAAACAAACATTCCATTTACCTTTAACCAAAATGCTACTGCAAATTCTAAAGTTCATATTGTAACAAATGATAAAAATCAAAACACCAGTGTTCTAAACAGGATCGAAGTGAGTAGTAAGAGACAAATTGAATCAAGATTACAAAGGAATGCTACTGTGTCAGATGATTCTGTATTTAAAGAAAATGTTCCTAATCAAGAGGTAATCCATAATGTTGATCTTTCGATCCCAATTGTAGATGAAAAAGATATCAGTTTTTCAAAAATCTTATTGGGGGAAGGTGCTTTCGGTACAGTAAAGCGGGCAACTTGGTTGGGAACTGACGTGGCCGTCAAAACAATTCAGTCATCCATTAGTAATAAATACATAATCCGAGAGATGAGTATTATGGATAAAATTAGACATCCAAATATAATCAGCATAATGGCAGTGTCAATTACTGAATCTCAATGTCATATTGTTATGGAATATTTTGAAAGTGAAAGTTTGAAAACTGTTTTATTCGGTAACAAATCAAAATTCAAAACGGAATTAAACGATAAAAATAAATCTTTAATTTGTTACCAAGTATGTAAAGCCGTCGCATTTCTTCATGGCTTAAGGCCATCAATACTGCATAAAGACTTAAAACCTGATAATATTCTTGTTGATAAATACTGTAACGTAAAAGTGTGTGATTTGGGTTTAAGTACATATGATGAGATGAATGCAGCGCTTCGTACTACAGTTGGGCGTAATTTTCAAGGAACGCCACTTTATATGGCTCCTGAGATACTTGTACATAATAAAAAAGCTACTATTAATTCTGATATTTGGTCTCTTGCCTGCGTCATCGTCGAAATATACTCAGAAAAAGAAGTGTGGACTCTGCCTCGGGGAAAAGGAAACAATTTAAATAATCTTAAAGGGATTGTTACCACTTTCAAATTCCCAAATTTATCGAAAACACCAAGTCATTTAAAGGATGTCTTAAAAAAATGTTTTCTTCATGTACCTGAAGGAAGACCCGAAGCATCTACTCTGCTCAAGATTTTTGAAAGTAATTTCTTTAGAATATCATATTTAAAATTATGTTCCATTTTCAAAGATGAGTAACAACAATACAATTAAGGTGTGTCATCTGCTAGTTTAGAAATGTCACTACTGGAAATTCCTGTACACTTTTCTTGCATCATCCCTTTCAACATCCATTGCCGCAATTATCTAAGTTCTTGAAATTTCACAGAAATATATCTTAGTTTAAGCATAAGTGGGTTTAACAAAACAAGTCGTTAAATTGACACTTATTTTTTTGGACATACTTACAGTTAAACTGAATAGGATATTACTTTGAAACGTTCAAATTTTTAAAATTAAGTTTTTACATACCTTTAACAACTTTGTGAAAAAAAGCCTTTGAACTTTTCATGCATGAAATAAAAATGTTCTATTTTTAACAGATAATCAGTTGAATTTGTATAAAGCACATCATGCTTTACCAGTTGACACACCTTAAGTTATACACTTTCAGAAAATACACATGAATTTCATTTTATTTCAAGAGAATCGGATATGGCTTATTTATAATAAGATTTGAAAGAACACTTGTTCAACTCATTCTTCGTAAATCATTTTTGGAAACAATTATAAGTAATTAATATATTGAATTAATAATTATGTAACGTTTTCATCGTGTACAATACTTTGAGGTTGGTAAATAAACAAATCTTTTTTTAAATTTGAACTTTAGATTCGAATTCAGCGGCCCAAAATGTTACTTCAATAAGAATTAAAACAGTAGGATTTTTGTTATTTCTATATAAAATTATTCATTCTTACTATTAAAGATTCATATTTTTTTTTTAATAACTTGTGTAAATGGTCATACCAATTGAAATAAAATGAAACGACCAATATTAATTGTTGCAACAAATTAATTAGAAATTGTTTAAATTATATAGCATGGATTAAATCTGCGAAATAAAAAATTCAAGAACTGAAGACTGAGAAGATTTTAAGTTAATACCAAGAGAGAACTACAGGTTAAGAGTATCAAAGTAAAGTTGGTTTACTACGTTTTTTAAAAAAATTATCAAAAGTTATGTTGTTTACGTTAATAGTTGTTTTGCATGTTAAGAAGTACTGCAATTACGGATTTATATTTAATTATATGTAATCTCGAGTTATTCTGACATTAGAGGTATCCTACCAGGTTTAATGTAAAAATTGTTTCAAGCAATTATTTAAAAGTTATGTTCTTTGTAATAATAGATACTTTTCAAATAAACAAAAAGATAGCATTCATGCTTTTTATGCGTATTAAGGGCATGTGATGGAATATGACGTCAGTGGTCACGTGACCCATAGGCAAAATTTGTCCTCGGGCTTACTCCAAGAATAATAAAGATATCTTCTGAAATTTGGTAGACATTCACAAAATATTATCAGGAAGATCTGTTTGGTCCGAGTTTGTTATTATTTTTGTTTAAAAACAATTTTATAAAATTATACACTACCCTTGGCTGATTTTCTGAAATTGTTTTTTAAAGAAAAATATTAACAAACTCGGACCAGACAGACCTTCCTGATAATATTTTGTGAATGTCTACAAATTTCAGAATGAGATGTTAATTATTCTAAGAGTAAGACCGGAGACAAATTTTGCCTATAGGTCACGTGACCACTGACATCATATTCCATCACATGCCCTTAAGAATGTTCGACAAGTTGTTTCATGCGATTTGTTTTAAATATTTCTAGTTCAAAATATTTATATTCTATGTTGAATGTTATAAAAGAGTGATAAATTATAAGTAATATATGTAATTGTGATATAAGTAAGCGGCACTTTGAAACCAGTATTTCTTTAAAAGACTTACATAATAAATATCATAGTTAACATAAAAAAAATTTAAACAATAGTAAGTAAGTTTATAATAATTTATATGTATATAAGAAACTATATGTAACTGTGATATAGTTTTGATACATAATAATATAAATGAAAGAATTTATATTGAAAATTATTAGAAATTTTTATTATATCTGGTTAACTATGTACACATGTTACTCAGGTCATAAGTTATAAAGTTTTTAAGGACAGTTTGTTAATAAAATTTGAAAAAGACACCAATAAAAAAAATGTTAAATTATAAAAACTTTAAAATTAAGTTTTCTTATGGAAATTACAATAAATTGTTTGTTTGTTTTAAATCAATTTACACCTCATCTATTGTCACCATGACGAAGAAACATTGTTTATTACAATTCATTGTATTACATATGTATATATGTGTAAATTGCTTGTTCCATTCCTGCAATATTGAAAACGTCTTTGAAGAAATATTATAAATAAATAGAAGTAACATATTTTATTTTTATTTTATTTACAAATTCCAAATAAATGTTTTAAAATATTTTAAAACATTTAAATATGTTATATTCATATATGTATTAACACTTTATATCTTATATGTGTAGTAGGTTCCTAATAAATATAGTAAAATTATTTGCATCATTAAAAATATTTAAATTATTTAAAAAGTTTTCTTGTAGCTTACTGTAAACTAAAATAATCTTGGGTAATAAAGAGTGGATTTACTTAATAACTTTTTCACGATGCACTGAATGCCTAGAAAATGTAAGAGGAGAGTAACGTGCACACTTTTAAATGTCTAAAAATGGGACTCCTATTTTACTTTTTCTGGTCTCGTTAGGTAAGAAACTGATCACCAGATCAGTCCAGCCGATAGGACATTCAGTTCATTTTTGCTTTTAATACACACATTGATTTTTTAAACATCGTGTAATGAAGGTAAAAAAAATTAGACCTAAATTTAGAAAGTAAGAGTAGTTTAAGTTAAATAGTTTAAAGAGGTGATCATGGAGTTAATTCTTTAAAATAAAATATGAAAATCTTTAAGTAAATAAGTTTGAAACTAATGTTCTCAATTTTAAGACAAGGTTTATACTATATGCTATACTTCTTTCATTTACAACTCCACATTATTTACATTTTTGAAATGTACAAGACCAACTGAGGAATATTGACTAATATTATATAATACTGCTTTTAAATACATTTATGTTTACATTTTAAAACCATCTACATGAGAGCGACACCAAGAATCAAATTAGATATTTTAATCCATGAATTTATTATTAGGATTCATAAGTCATTTAACTTCTAAAACTTGTCATAATGTCAGTATATAGTTGTTAACACTTTGATTGTGAGCATGATAAATTATTGTTAAATGCCTTTTTGTTAATCAAAACAAACTGCAAATTTTATATTTTTAAGCACTAGTAATACTTTCATTATTCACTTTGATCCGTATAATGACTAATTCTCTTTAAAATTGTCTTATATAATTCGAGAGACTCTTCTGGTCTTGTTGGAATCTCAACATCTGGCAAAATTAATTCAACTAATTCTTTGAAATTAGGATCAATTAAATGCGGTTCAATTGTAAATTTTTGAAGAAGCCTTTTTACAGCGTTTTTGTTTACACCCCACTTGTAATCACGAGAATTGAGTTTCTCAGGCAAATGATAGAGAATAAATGGTTTACCAGCAATATTATTTCTTGCTGCTTGCTTTCTAATTCTATGTTCGTTCCACAGTTTTTTTGTCATATTTAAATCTTCTTTAATAATAGGGCCAAAACAATACTGCAAGCACATCTTCTGTATCTTGCTTCCATTGAAGAGATTCATTTCCACCATGCACTTAAAAAACTGTATGTAAAAATCAGCTGAGTGTCGTCGCATTTGTCCCCAATATGATTCGATACGCTGGTTATGTACACTTCTACCTTTGATGAAACTTTTTTCTCCACAATATTTGTCGCCATGTTCACTGCGTAAACAAACTTGTAAGGATTCAATTAGAGTGTTTTCAGTGCCATTATCTGATCTTATCATTGTAGGTAAAAAATTAAGGTGTGATACAGTTGACAAAAAATAATGTGCAGTTACTTTTGGATCATTATTTGTTGTTGCAACTTCTAGCCATAAAATCATCCTCGAGAAGCCATCAACACAACCATGTATCGCAAAACCAAATGGTTTTAATTTATCATAACCATCTATATGCCAAAGAAAATTTGGACCTGGACTAACATATTCTCTTCTGTGAAGCCTATTTGCAAATCTGTCTGCCAGACCTTCTGGATCTGCAATTTTCAAGATATTGTAAACTGTGCTTCTTTTTACAGTAAGACCATACTTCTTTTTCAACTTCAACCATAATGATCTGTATCCTAGATTGTAACCAGATGAATAAAGCTCTTCTACAATAGCGGAAACTATTTCTTTCAAATCACTTTCCTTAATATTTTTTCTTTGAAGGCCAAGGGATGAGAGAATTCTTTTAATATTGCTTAAAGACGTATCAATTCCATGTTCCTTCAGCAACAAATCACGTATTTCTTCGTATTTAAAATTCATATAAAAATATTTTTTTATTAAAGTCTCCATTATGGTTTTTAATCAAATTAACTTTTTATTAAATAACTCCAGGCACCAATGATCATTAATGAAGTGATACAATTTTCCACACAAGTCTATCTGCAAACCACAATTAACATAAAATTGATTAAAAATCATATTCATTTCAATTTTCTAGTTCAGATTAACGGTAAACTTAGTATTTTAACAATATAATTCTACAAACTTTGAATTAGTATTAAGACTTTAAAAATGCCCGCAATGCTTGTTCCTAAATATCATTAATATGCATTTAAAAGGTTTTAATGTAATTTTAAATAAATAGGTGATACGTAACCTATTAATATTAATGAATTAACCAATCCTTAAACCAATGGATTAAAATTTTATAATATTTTGACTTTTTGAATAACATTTAGGTCTTTTATAATTAAAAAAAAATATAAAAGAATTATTCTATTAACCAAATTTATCATACCTACTTGAGTAAAGTACAATTAAACTTTTTTACACTTTTTAACTTCAAATGCTTTACGAAACATAAAATAAATAAACATTAATCAAAATGCATAAATTTGTTTCTTACGATACGAAAATGGACTTCTTGTAATGTTTTCAGCAAGGTGCTTAAACAGAAATTCGTTTTCTAATAAAATAAACCAATAAAACTTTATTATAAATAATAGATTTCTTATGTCATGAAATGAAACAGAAAATTCGATAGAAAAATTAGAACTTGTATATATAAAAATAAGAATTTTTAAATTTTATTTAATTCTAAAATTTGATATTATATTTTTTTTATTACATTGTTACAGTAGAATTCCAATTATCCGGATCAACTGGGACCAGACTCGATCCGGATAATCGGAATTAACATAAAAAATTACATATTTTTGGAAATTGATTATTAATAAGGATTTTAAAATCACTTTTCTTACTGTGGAATTAATTAGAAATGAATAAATTTAAAATTTTGTTGAAAGAAATAATTTTATTTTAATACTTTTGTCAATGTCAGTTGTATTAATAACAAAACTTGCTTTATTTAATTATTACTTATACTCAAAAGTACAATTGTACAATTTGTACAAATTGTACAAAAAATTTGTTTGAACTAAAAAAAAATCCGGAAAATCGGACGTCCGGATAATTGGAATTCTACTGTAATACATACCTATTGTCAGAAAAAATTATATTTAGTTTTTTTATTTACATACTTTTAGAAAACAGAATAATCCTATATATAACCTATAACTTTATTTCTATGTGCATTTATTCTTCATTCATTTGAAATCAAATAAATACGAAAATAAACCTTATGATTATCGTTGATTTTAAAACCCTTAAAAGACAAAATTCTGTTGGAACTTGATCTTTTATTAGTTTATTTTATTTCTTATAAATTAATTTAAAAAAGTTTCGGTTTTTGTATTAGATTATAAGTCTACTTACACTTTTCAAGAAACCGACAAAAATTAATTCTTTCCAATGACAACGTAGAAATTAAAATAGAAATCTGGAAGACATGAAACAATTTGATTGTTTAGAACTATCAAATGTAATAATATTGAGGCTCAATAATATTTACTATTTGGATGTGAGATGCGTAATGTATTGAACATAACCTGCTGACAACATAAACAGATCCAACGGAATTATTTCCTTGCGAATGGGCCTTTAAAAAACCCACTTTCCACAAGTGGCAAGCAGCCATCG
>WNHD01003864.1:0-12037 GCA_011057455.1 Ganaspis sp. Gsp50
TTTTTGAATTATTAAAAAATGTTAAAGGTTGATTTTTGTGAAAAGTCCATCTATAAGGAAGCAAAATTTTCATGAAATGAATAATTTTCTACTTGTTTAGATTGTTTTTTAAAAATAATGTTTTTAATTATTTATCAATATATAATCTGGGCTAAAAATATTGTACTTGTTTTTTAATATGTTTTTTGTTCTTAATAATAATAATAAGCTATAATATATTAAAAACAATTAATACGAACGTTTAAAACCTTTGCACAATAAAATTTGAAATTATTTAATTTTAAAGTATTTTTGAAATATTTAATTTCAAAATTCCTTTTTTCGCGCATTTTAGCGCATATATATTTAGCTAGTCATAATAAAAGTACAATGAAAAACTGTAGTAGAAATTTTTAGAAACATTAGAAAATTACAAATATCGTGAAAAATTGTTTTCGTACTTTTATAAAAAAAATGATATTTGAATTTCTTTTTTACTACCATTTATAACATGCTGTGAAAAAGAGACCTAAGAAGAGAAAATCGATTATTTTATTCTTAGTATGTTTTTCTTTAATAATCTGAAATCAAAGCTAATTTAAATAGCTATACAAAAAGTTTCACGCTCCTTACGAACACTAAAAATAAAATGCGGTTTTTTCATTTTATTTTTTCTGCGAGTATGGAAAAGATTCTTTATTTACCATAGGGGTCCATGCTTAAAAAGATTATCATTTTATCATGTTATTATATAAAAAATGTTTCAAGAAAAATTAACATTATTCATTAAAGTGGAGTTCAATCACCGCAAATGATTGCTATTTCGGCAAAAGAAAATACAAAGTTTGAAGTAGAATTTCTATGCGTAGTTTTGTAAAATTAAAATGCGTTATAAATTCTCTTCAAATTTGGTACCACTTAAAATTTTATTCTTTTAATGCTTTGCTAAATAAAGTATCCTTGAATTCATAGAATGGGAATTAAATCTTGAATCATAAAGAATTGCATTTCAGTTTCCAGACACTGGAGGACTTCCCCGACTTTTCAAAGCAAAGCCCGAACGTTATCTTTAAACACATTCACACAGATCAATATTTTTCCTTGTGGATATGCATACAAGTGTGAGTTGAGATGAGGTAAAAGAATAATTTACAGTTTGTCACTTTGAGGGGTATAAAAGATGTGTTCGCAACTCTGATAGTAAGCACTTGTGAATCGAACCTTCTACTGAAAGGATAATAAAACAATAAGACAAGTGAGTATTAAACAAGTCTCCACATTTTTATTCTTTAACTAAATTATTATTATTATTATTATTATTATTATTATTATTATTATTATTATTATTATTATTATTATTATTATTATTATCATTATTATTATTATCATTAGCATTAAAACTGTCTCGAAAAATGTTGACTCAGAAAGTCCACAATTTTGAATAAAGATAAAAACAAGTTGCTACTTTTTATTGATAAATGTTATTTTGGCGTTGAACAGAGTTTTTAATTTGCAGGGAGCACTCTCAAAGATAATAATCAACATGAGGAACATATTTTCTCTTCTTATGCTTGTTGCTGCTTTGGTAGCAGTAACATACGCAGGAAGACATCGTCCTCAGACTCCTACATTTCCTGGAACACCGCCATTCAACCCTCATCAGCCAAATCCATGGGGAAAGCCTGTTCGAGTGAGTCCAATCGCTTATTTTACTTAATTAAAAACATGGACATTTTTATTTATTTCAACATATTAAAAGGCTTGCAGACAAATTTTTTTTCCCTCGAAATCTTTCGAACACACACTCAGAAAGGAAACTTCAGTCACTTCAAAACTTTCAAGAAATATTTTTCTTTACTCGAATCTTTTAAACCAATTACTTTTTTATCACATTTAGAGAACTTTTCGTTGTTCCAAACAATTTTTTTGCATTCATTTGACAAAATGTTTTTTTCAATTTATATCAATAATAGAATTTTTAATTAGAGAAAGTTTCTTTGAATTGAAGACATTTCCTTTGAAGTGAAACAACTTTTTTTGAATTGAAGAACGTTCGTTGAATTGAAGAAACTTTCGTTGAATTTAAAGAAACTTTCGTTGAATTGGTGAAATTTTCTTTGAATTATAGAAACTTTGGTTAAGTTCAAGAAATTCTTTCTAATAAAAGAAACTTTTTTGTTTCGAAAAGAGAAAAGACTTCAATTTCTTCAATTAACAAAATCGTCTTGAATGAAACCAAAAAGAAAGTTGTTTCTTTAAATTAAAAGATACTTTTTTCCTACACTACAAGATTAGAAATAACTCAAAATTGTCCATAAAAATATACCTATCTCTCTAAAAAAGGTCTTTTCCCTTTCTTTAGAAACAAATTTCTAGTTCTTGTTCTGCCTTGTGCCCAACTCCTCTGTGCATAAAAGAAATATTTTTATTTTAATTTCAGTTCAACCACCGTTTCCGAAGATCTAACGATGATAAAAATCGCATCACCGTTGAGGCTGAAAAAAATAGAGGAGGTTCATCATACAACGTTGAATACGGACGCAAAATTTACGAAAATAAACATGGCAGTGTCTCCCTGAATGGAGGATTGAGCAAAGAACCCCAGGGAAGACCACAAAAACATATTGGAATTCACGGCGAATGGCGATTCTAATTCATTTTAATAACACAGTCAATTTTGTATTCCATTTTTATATTTTTCTATTAATTTATTAAAAAAAATCTTTTTATTAATTTATAAACAAAATTTGAATTAATTTATAAAAAAATTTACATTAATTTATAAAAAAATTTAAATTAATTTATAAAAAATAATTTAAATTAATTTATAAAAAAATTTAAATTAATTTATAAAAAAGTCATAACTGTCAGTATCAATAATGTATAAGACCATGAAGAAAAATAAATGCCATTTATTATAGAAATTGTCTTATTCATAGGATTCTTTCAAGGATTCTTCCTTTTAAATATTTCTATTTTATTATCCCTCTATGTATACCCTTACGGGTTTTTACATACCTAATACTCCCCAATTCTTCTCCATAAATCCCCATCCATTCCCCCTAACTTGCGTCCGTAGCCGACTTTAATTAGAACTACTCGCCTGGCCCTTTCTAACGCAGAGTTAAGGGAAACTATACGGAAAACCTTAACTATAGATTAATCAAAATTTAGAAAAACTAATGTTTTAAATAAAAAAATTTTTTTGGCTCCCATTTTTATGCAAAAGTTTTAAAAATATATTTTTTAACTCCAAATTATTAATCAAAGACCCAAAAAACTGTAAACTGAGTTTGACTTTGATAAATCAAAATTTAAACTAAAAAATCTCGGAGAACATTTTATAAAAAATTTAATAAAAAAATTTGAAAATACATTTTTTATCTACAGATTCGTAATCAGCCCAGAAGCATCCTTAAACCGAGTTTAAGTTTGATTAAACAACGTTTTGAGAATTCATAAGAATTTTGATCTTTAAACGCCGCAAAACTCTTGATCCTTCGGTGGTCCGGAATGGAATGACCTGAGAACCGCGGAGCACGCTTCTTTTATGCATTCTGACGGGTGGGGCGCGACACGAATCACCACTGCGCACGAGTTCCGCGCCGGTTCGAGCGCTCACCAATCAGAAAATAGCTCGGTGCTGTTCGGTGTGCTTCACGCATGCATCGATTTTTCGCGTAATTAATTTTGAGAGGGTTTAAAATCGGAATATCTTTACAGTACTTTCTATTGATAAATGTTGTTTCGGTGTTGAACAGAGTTTTTAATTTGCAGGAAGCATTCTTAAGGATAATAATCAACATGAAGTACATATTTTCTCTTCTTATGCTTACTGCTGCTTTGGTAGCAGTAACATATGCAGGAAGGCCTCGTCCTCAGACTTCTACATTTCCTGGAACACCGCCATTCAACCCTCATCAGACAAATCCAGGAAAGTCTGGTCAAATGAGTCCAATCGTTTATTTTACTTAATTAAAAACATGGAAACTTTTATTTATTTCAACACATTAGAAGGCTTACTAACTTTTTATTCTCCTCGAAATCTTTCGAACACACACGTAGAAAAAAGTTTCTATATTAATTCAGAGAAATAACTAACTCCTTACTTGAATCTTTTAAACCAATTACTTTTTTATTACGTTTAGAGAACTTTTCGTTGTTTCAAACACATTTTTTTCATTCATTCGACAAATTTTTCTTTGATTTGATGTCAATAGTAGAATTTTGTGTTAGAGAAACTTTCCTTTAATTGAAGACATTTCCTTTGAATTAAAAGAACTTTTTAGTTTTGAAAAAAAAAGAATTTAATTTCCTCTTTTGAAAACAAATCGTCTTGACTCATACCAAAAATTGCAAAGAAAGTTGTTTCTTTAAATTAAGAGATACTTTTTTTCTACAACAATTTTCTAGTTTTTGCTCAGCCTTGTGCTAAATTCTTGTGTTTATAGAACAAATATTCTTATTTTAATTTCAGTTCTACCACCGTTTCTGAAGATATCCCATTGATAAGAATCGCATCACCGTTGAGGCTAAAAAGAATGGATTAAGAATTTATTTAAAAAAAGTCATAACTGTGATAATGTACAAGATCATAAAGAAAAATAAATGCTATTTATTATAAAATTATCTAAATCATAGGATTCTTTCCTGTAAATAATAAAAATGAATTTTTAGCAAACTTGAGCAGATCTAAAGAATTTTGAAAGTACGACAGAGAGAACTTTGCTTTTTTTAAAAAGAAATATATAATAATATGGATTATAAATAATAATACTAGAAAACTAACATTACAGTTAAGACTAATACTAATAGCACAATTTTGTGAAATTGATTCTACAAAGAAACATTATTTCTGAGAAAGTAAGAAAATTTTAAATTTGTTAATTAAGTTAGTTAACTATTCATTGATTGTTTAAATAAACTTAGTTAACAAATTAAAAATTTTAATTCTTAACTATGAATTTATTTAAAAAGAATAAACTCTTAGATGTTTTACTTAAATTAGTTTTGCAGAAGGAGCTGAAATATTTTTAACAAAATGTTGTGTTTATTATTAATATAATTGTTTAAACAATTAATAAAGAAACTGATATGAAATAACTTTACTAGGCCAAAACTATTAGAGGTTTTAATTACATTGAATTTACAAGAAAAACGAATTATTTCTTGGAAAAACTCAAAGAATCACGCATTTGTTAAGTAAGGTTTTTTAAACAAAAAAATGGTTAAAGTTGTTTTTACTTCAGCGTTACATGTAAGGTAAGGTATTACTTGCTTGTAAAAAAACATACATTTTCTACTAAAACCTGCAAATTTATTAATTTGTTTATAAAAATTAATTCATTTACAACAAATTATTATTGTTTTTAACATTTTTCTATTTAAAAATCTATAATATATGTTTTTTTATAAACAGTAACTTAAAACAATTAAATTTAGAAATTTTTCCAGAAAAATATATCTAGTCATTAATTTGTTTATAACAAATGGGAAAATTTTTTTATTCACTTGATACTTACAGGAAATATTCTTAGGAATGCAATTAACTAATTTTGCACTATTATTGATAAATAACCTCAGAATTTAAGAAATGGTGCTTCCTTAAACCAAAAAAAATTTTTTTCAAATTTTGTTCAATAAATAAACTATAACAAATTTTTTTTTCAAAATTGACCTCGAGCAATCGGTTTGAAATTTTATTAGCTTTAATTTAAAAAAAAGAACATTAGATTATGATAAAAATTGCGAGCTAGAAGTTGTTTTGTCCAAAGTCACTTTTTTCCCCCACTGTGTGACGGGTGCAGCTAGAAATTAACTAGACTCACTATTTTTTTACTTTAATTTATAAAAAGGAAGCTTTTGTTAAAGAACTTAATATAAATAAAAAGTAAAGATTATGTAATAATGGCGATGATAAAGAGTAAAGAGTAAAATTGTATGTTTACTAAAATTTCTTAACATTAAAGGTTATTTTTCTATTCAATCATTAGTATTTTTTATAAAGGGGAATGAAAGGTTGAATAGCCTCGTAGATAGCGTTTCGAATTTACACATACGTACGTCGCGGGTTCGATTCCAGCGTGCGAACAAAATTTTAATTCTTTATTTCTTTGTTAGATAAAGTAATAGCTAATTAAATACAAGAATAAGAGTTGCAAACGTAATTTAAATTTACGTATTTAAATTTTAATTTAAACTATAAAAAGACTTTATTGCGTTAAAAGACATCAATCTAGTAGTACCTTCCTGGAAGCTATATGGAAGCTTCCATGACATCTGGGATTCTTAAAAATGATTAGAAAATATCTAAAAATAATAAAAAAGATATTTCTAATATGTATAATGTCATAAATAATAAAATAATACCATAAAAATTATTTAAAAGTAGTACAAAGAAATTATAAACAAATCTTGTTTCAATAGTGGTTAGAATGATAAAAATGACAAAAATTGTAAAAATGATAAAGATGATAAAATGTCAAAAATGGTAAAAATTGTTAATATGGTACAAATGATAGATATGGCAAAAATGGTAAAAATGATGAAAATGTCAAAAAAGGGCAAAAAATGATAAAAATGGTACAAGTAGTCAAAAATAGTTCAAGAATGATAAAATGAGATAAAGATAGTGTTATATAGGTATAATTAGAATAAGAGGGACCTGATGGTTATATAAATGTGCATTGGTGTAATAGCGTTTGTTTAATTAGGTGTGATGTTGGTGGACTTACACGAAAGGAATAGCACTGGCATATTTTGCATTACTCCTTTGTAAAAGCATCTCTTTGGAAAAGTAATTTCCTGTAGGAAATCTCTGCGATTATCCAGCGCTCCAATAACGTTTGCTTGAAAGGATCACTAACATGGGAGATATCCAGCTACAGACAAGATCCCACACAGCTCCGTCTAAGTGGATGGATTAAGGATCGTTTGCCCTTCGAAACTCGAATATCTCAATAACCCGTATTTCAGATACCATTCAGAAATAATTATTATCTCGTAACGAAAGTGGATATTGAACATCTTGTCAGTATTCAAGGCACGATTTTAAAAAAGAAGTTTGCCATTCACAAGGAAATGCGAATTTAATAATCAATTAACTTTATTTAACAAAAATACAATTTTTTATTAATTTAAATGGTCTCAGGCCAATATTTGCACATGTTAAGTATTTTTTTATTGTTCAAAAGATAAAATAAAAAATATTAATTGTTTAATCTAATAATTTAATTTAATTATATTAATATAAATTAATTAAATAATAATTTAATCTATGTCATTAATTGTGAAACAAAAAGTCAAAAATTTTGGAATTTTAAAAATTTGCAACGTTTCGTTGATAAGAGTTGCGGTCAACAACACTTTCATTATATTATAAGTCTCGGCGCAGAAATTAAATAAATAATAAACAAAATTTACCTTAACTTCCAGAGTTCCAATTGTGAATTATAATTAGTTCTATCGTAAAGTCTCAATGTTTTTGATGATTTTTTGGTGACGTTGATTACAAATCTGAAAATCTGATTTTGAAAATCCAAAATGGCGGATTCAATATGGTGGTAGTAAAGAAAGAAAATATGGAATCGTTTTCATCGTGAAAAAATGATTTCAAGTGCCCTGAAAAGTGAAAATGAAAGTGAAAGTGAAAATGAAAGTGAAAATGAAAATGAAAATGAAAGTGAAAGTGAAGATGAAAATTTAAAACTAGGAATTACAAAATGAAAACACGATAAATAATTCCGAATAAAAATCACAAAATAAGCCACATAACAAAAATAAAGAAAGGTATTAAAATCAAAATTATTATAAACAAATCTTTTAAAAAGTGAAGAAGATAAATTTTGAATAATTAAAAGAGAAAGTTGTAAATCACGTCTATTTCAAGGTGCAATTTACTCACTCTGATTAATCCTTGTTATAATGAGTTTCTACCCCAAAATTAGGGGAAAGTTTGTTCTGTTATTCTGCTTTTATACACGAAATATGTAATTAATTAAGACCATTAATTGAATTAAAGTACTCGTACTTAATAACTGGTAATACAGGCAGTGAAGAATACTGATTAGATAAAGATACTATACCTAAGCTGTATCGATTTATTTAAAAATTCTCCGGCTACCTCTAAATCTAATTTATATTGAAACATTAATGTTCAAAAATTACGTAAAAAAGCAAATTTTCGAAAATTTCACATTTCGCATTAAACTTTAACTATGCCTGTTTTATAATGCAATAAATAATTATTATTATTTATTGTCATTTACAACATAATTAGACAACAATAAACAAAAATAATCCAATCTTTTCTGGCGTAACTAGAACTTTAGTTTCTTTAACTATAGAACTTTAGTTTCTTTAACTAGAACTTCTAGTTCCTTTAACTAGAACTTCTAGTTCCTTTAACTAGAACTTCTAGTTCCTTTAACTAGAACTTCTAGTTCTTTTTATCAGAACTTCTAGTTACTTTTACCAAAATTCTGACCTAGTTGAAGTCCGCAACGTTTTATCAACGATTAAAAAAAAGTAATATGTCACCAAGCTGATATTATAAAAATTATTGCCTACAATATTTTTTAACAAAATTTGTTAATTAAAATACATTTCAAAAAATCTTTTGAGATGAAAATTGGAAAGAAGAAATAAATAGAAAAATATTTTTAGTTTAAATCGTTGATCAAAAACGTTGTGGACTTCAACTTGGTAAATTCTGGATAACTTGACGAAAAAAATTAAAAATTAAATATAAGTATTATATTATTATTAAATTTAAAATAATTAAAAATTCTAGTCACATTTGCGAAAATTCTATAGTTAATTTAACTAGAAAAAGTAGTAAGCGCATATTTAACCACGATCCATTTTAACCAGATATTTTTTTCAGTGCACCATTATAAAAAAAGTTGTATTGGAATTCTCTAAAATTTATATGAAGAATGCAAAATATTGCAACAATATTGCAACAATATTGCAACAATATTACAACAATATTACAACAATATTACAACAATATTACAACAATATTACAAAAATAGTAATTACAATATTTGCTAACAACTTTATCAAAATATAACAAATATACACAATGGATTTAAAACACTAAAAAGAAGAATAAAAAACATTTTTTGAGACCTACTGGTTTCGAAAAAATCGACCGTATGTATTTTTGCTTTTATAATCGACAATTAAACAAAAAACTGTATAAATTTTGCATCAACCAATAGATTCGTCTCCTAGGCAATATTTTTTTTTCTATGCATGTCCTTGTAAATTGCGCATGTCAGTCAGAGACCAAAGGTAAGAAAAAAGCTGAGAAAAAATCCGTTATCTTATGAATATAAAAGATTCACTCATCTCTTGAATCGTTTCCAGTTTTATATTGCGACTTTAGTTGAAAAGTGCATTAGCAACTGATACACAGCGTGTAAGTTTATAAAAAAGTTTTTCAAATAATGTTCATAATGTTAATTAAATTAAATGTTACCCAAATGCAGTAAAGTTTGCGGTAACTTTGCTGCAAGCTCACTATGCAAATTTTGCAAAATTACGTCGCAAGTTTCTTGCAAGCTCATTTTGCAAACTTGCAGTAATCTTGCAATGAAACTTTTGGCAAGTTTAATTTTCAACCTTCTAGCCAGCTTTCAGTGCAAGCTTGCAATCAGGGAAGCATTTTAAGCTTGCAGCAGCCTTGCATTTTAAGCTGGCAGTGGCTTTGCATTGCAAGCTTGCAGCAACCTAGAATTGCAAGCTTAAACTTTTGGGCTTTTAATTAATATATTTACATTGAGAAAAATGAGTTAGCTATTATATGGATGTAGCTAATAATTAACTTCTATATTTAATAATTAACTACAATAGCTAATAATTAATTACTATAGCTAATAATTAACTGTTGCAGCAAAACATGTTAACTATTGTAGCAAGTTCTTACTCTCTAAATTTGAATCAGTAGAAATCTACTAATTTCACAGCTAAAACTGAGCAACTAATTCATTTAGTAAAAATCTACTGAAATATAGTAAAATTCTACTGTAAATTAGTTTACTATTAATTTACTAATTGAATTAGTTGCTCAGTTTTAGCTGTGACATTTGTAGATTTCTACTGATTCAAATTTAGACAGTAGCTATAAGTGCTAAATTACTTAACTATCAACATAACAACAAACCCATTTAGCTGAAATAGCAATAAAAATTAGTTACAACAGCTAACTTTTTTTCTCCTTATGTACATATGTGAAATTGGTTACTTTTTGAGTTTTTCAACTAGGGAATTTCTCAACAGACTCATCAACATGAAAAGCCTTTTTGCTATTTTCATGTTACTTGCTGCTTTAGTAGCATTAGCAAATGCCTTTGTAATCACTGCTCCTACAAAGAAACCAGGACATGTCAAATTTGCAGGATATGAATCTCGTATAATTCGTCAAACAAATCTAAGCCATGAACCAATCTCGGTAAGTTTAAATTTAAATTTTGTTTAACAATAACCACAAGTACAGCCAACAAGAGGATGTTCAAAATACCGATTGTTAAACATTCTTCTCCCTGTTTGGGAGAAGAAAAAAAAATCTTTTCTATGTTTATCTTCTTTTGGAAAAATACTAGCTACGCCCCTGCAAAGAAAAGTTATCATATTGTTAAAAACATACTAATACAACAAATCTAACCTCAAAAGGCGTACATTTTTGAAATACTTTTCGACCTAGAACGGCTGAACTGTGATACGCCATCTAGTGTCAACTTATTCTCTTCGTCCATTTTTTATTTTCGTCCTTCTCTATCTTTTAAATAAAGACAAAGAGAGAATGTCAAAATGGACGAAGAAAATGAGTAATAACGTCACGACTACCGTTCCCAATAGAAAAATTGTTTTTCTTTTTGAAAATTGTTTCTAATTTCAGTGATAAAATTTTTCTAATTTTATCACTGAACGATAATTCTCTAAGGGTGCTTCCAAAATAGACTGAAATCGCTTTGGCCTTGAGCCGAAGTGATGCGCGCGCAACAATTTTCAATGGAACAACGTCGCTTCGACTCAAAAGCGATGCGATTTCATCCTATTGTGAAACCAACCTAAAGATTTAGAAAGCAGTAGATTGAACTATCGTGTCTTTATTCTAATTACTGTATAGCAAAACGTATCTAAATTAAACAAAGAAAAATTTAATACGAAAAATTATTTGCATTAATTTACAAAAAGAAAAATAAATACATTTTTAAAAAATGGAAAATAAAATGTTGTACAATATATGAAAGAATTTGTTAAGGTATTGCAAAAGTTTTTGAGGCAGGGCCTCGAGATTTTTAGTTCCGTCAATGTTAAAACATGAAAACATTTTTCAGCATCGACTTCGAAGATCAGATGGAGGCAAGGTGTCGAATCCCAATTTCGAACGTGATATAGCAAAACAGGACAGTGTCAGAAATCAAGGAGGCGGAATAAATAAACCCTACGTAAAAATTGAGAAACATAGAGAAATTTAAGAATAATGGCGTTTTGGAGTCGTTTAGTACTGTACAAATAGTAATGACATACAGAATATAAATTGTACATTTACATCGTTTTAAATTCTCTTATTTATAATCCCAATAATTATAAGTCCACAACATTTTTGATCAACAAAATAAAAACATTTCTCCTTTTTTTAGTTTTAGGTTTCTTGGAATTTATATTTTATGGAAAAAAATATAAAGTGATACAGAAGAGTACTCAAATTTTTTTTATATATAAAAAAAATTTGAGTATTTTTGAGTATTTTTTTAATCCGTTTGATGACATTGATTCTTGTTAAATCGTTGATAAAACGTTGTGAATTTCAACCAAGTTAATTCCAACAATCTAAAGTAATAATCAAGGGCGTACGCAGGATTTCAAAATATCAAATAAAAATCGTAATTTTTTAGTTTTGTGAAAATTTTCTCAAATTAAGTAAAAAAATATTCTAACTCCAAACTTCGAAGGAAATTTTCAATTTTCGTATTTAAAGATCCTCTTATTTCCAGAATTCAAATATTTTTAAAATAGAATTTAAACTTTTTAATTATTTTACCAAGAA
>WNHD01003865.1:0-12034 GCA_011057455.1 Ganaspis sp. Gsp50
AACAAAATATAAAATGTGCTCTTTCGAATCATGTATTTATTATCACTTTGACGTAATTAAAAACACGTTAAAATCTTATTTTTATTTTTTAATTAACATTGGAACTAATAGAAAACTTGAACTTTAAACTCATTTTTCTCAAAATTAGGTTTTTGACACTTCCAACTTTGAACCCTTTCAACTTGGCGAATTGTTTATCTAGAGAAGTCTAAGACCTCTCAAAACGTTCGAAATTTAATCAAGAATATGCTCATATAGATAAGTCGAATAGTGCCAAAGTGGGCCCTTTTCATGCGGACGTACACAAATAATTTCTAAAATAAAATTGTTTTTTACATTATATTTATTTTATTTTGATTTATATTTGCTGTCATTAAAAGAATTAAAAGTCATTAGAACTAATCATTACTTTTAGTCACAGGAAATGTAATTTATTTTAACATTAATTTTTTATTTTCAACTGAATCATAATAATGACCAAAAGGACAGAAATTGAAACCAAAAAATTAAGTTCAACATCTGATATTTCGATGCTGATTAAACCCTTATTGCTGATTAAATGCTTTATAAAATTATTTTAAGATCACTACAAAGCTAAGCATAAATGTGATATATATTTTTTGCTTTATATTAATTATTGACACATTCATATTATTGTTATTGTTCTGATTTGTTTTATGATTATTATTATTATTATTATTATTATTATATTCTGATTGATATATTTATTTTATTGTTATTATGTATTATTATTATGTTTAAAATTAATATTAATTATTTATTGAAAATAATTAGCAAGAAATATCGTTGATCCGAAATTTTTAAGTAATTGGTGACGTAAAGTGTGACTTTTATCGTTATAAGGAAATATTGGAATGTGCTCAATTACTCTATGTCTTTCCAAAAGCGGTTTATTGTTTCTTGGTAAGCTTTCACAAGTTTCTTGTATGTAGGAAGAGACGTAACTAATAGGAGGGAATCGCGTTCCTTGAGACGTGCTTGCACGTCTTTGCCAATGTCGTCACTAGGAGATCAAGTCTCAAGATTGATATTCCACTGCCTGGTGGCAATTATTTGTTCTTACAGTTCTAACCCTTCGTGCATCTTAAGTGGAAAAAAAGGTCACTGAATCGCCGTTTTTTTAAAGCGAATTTTTGTATTTACCCTTCCTGCGAATTTGGCTCGTTATTCACCCTTGAGCAAAGACACTAATTTATTTGATCACCCCCACAAAATGGAGATAAAAGAAATGGGATGCTGAGGGTGGGGTTTATAGGTTGAAAGAAACCTATACACCCACTAAATCGAGATACATAGAGACCTATGATCTATAGTATATATATGTACTACAACCTGTGGATTTCCCGCAATCAAAGCATCCCTTTTCGCACTAATTAATTAGAATTGCTGCTCTGAAGTTACGTCCTCCTTGTGTCCCTATATAATTATGAATAATATTAATTATAATGGGTGAAAAATGCCAATTTGTACCGCACTGTTTATGAATAATAGTATTTATGTGAATGCAAAATTGTATTCTGTATTTTAAATATATTTTCAAAGAACTTTTATCTTTAATAAACGAACAAATAAATATTTATTTGATCATTTATTTCGGTCTGATAAATATTTATTGTTTATCGAGGGTTTTATTTTGATCCTCGCGATTTATAGTATTCTGTAGTTTTCGTTTATCATCGTTTTAAGAAAAGATTGACTTTATTTGTGGTAAGACTTGAAGTCCTTTGAACCCAATTTGTACAGGCTGAAGGAAAATACAGAAAACGTAAAATTGTCAAAATATCACTGAAAAAAGAATTATTTTAAAAGTGACTACAAAATTAGATAAAGTATCTTATTTTAAAACGTTTCAGATCGAAAGATCTTAATTAAAGTTGCTTTAAGTAAATTTGTAGTCACTTTTAAGGTACTTTTCTTTGCAGTGTACTTCAAAATAAAAAATTTAATTTTCTCTGAGGAATCAGAAATATTATCATTGAAACGATTCAACCATCTTTTAAAGTAATTTTAAGCTAATTTTTCAATTTCATTTTTTAAATAAACAAAAATGTTATTCAGCTTTTTTTGGCGGAGTAGAGATTTTCTTTTTTGAGACTCTGAATATAAATTCTGCTTTTGTTTTTTTTTTTTTACTATCTTTTGTGCTCTGTAATTAATATTGGGATCACAATTGTATTTTTTACAGAAAGGCAGAATGGATATTAATTAACGATCTCACAATTAACAAAAAACGTGACCATTTGTTGCATAAAGCATTTGATTGAAAATATATGAATTGCAATTGAAATTGAAATTGAATTGAAATCAAAATTTAGTTTTAGAAAGGAAATATTATTTTTGAACGTAAAATCAGAAATTTGAAACTAAAAACAAAAGTTTGTAACTGAAATGAGAATTCTGCAAAAATTGATTATCTTAAAATTTGTTTAAAATATATTCTTTAATAATTCAGTAATGGAAATTATATTTAAAATCATTTTATTTAAAAATTCATCATTTAATATTTAAACTTCTTAAGAGGAAATTAAAAATCTTTGAAACCTATTTCAAAGCTTTAAAAGAAAATCTATTAACTTTAAATCTGATAAGTTTAAAAGTTAAGAAGTGGGCGTTTAAAGACAGATAGTGGTTTGTAGATTTAAAAAATGTTGCAATCTTACGCAGTAAAAAATGTCTTAAAGTTGCTCTTGATGAAGAAATTATAACTAAAAGTAAATCCTGTATTGATCTAAATTATCTATTTTTTGGCTTCATTATATTTGAATTAGCAAAAAGTCCACTGATTTAAAATAGTGAAGATTTTAATCAATTTTTAATAGAAAATTAATTTTTTAATTACGAAATATTTATAGATGCTCTTATTTAAATCGGTGACTCTTCACTAATTAAAGATTTGAAACTGAATCGAATAAAGCTGAAAACCTTTTTTAAATTTCCGAAGTACTCAACCTTGAAATTGACTAGTACCGGTAAGAACTTGGTGCAACCAAAAGTCGAAGGCTTCAGCCCAAACTATGAAAATTAATCGATAACAGGTTTAAATGCCTGTCATTGCATCTGACAAGTAAAGTCACGCTTTTGATGCTCACCAACTCATACCGATAAAGCGAGTTTCACCGCGGAAATTTAATTAAGCGAATAATAATTAATCGACGCATGAATTTCCCTTTTGATGTTACTTTTGTTTATTATATTCATCGGAATCAATATTTATGTAACCGAGTAGGTATCAATTTTATAATGATATTAACCTCATTTTATTATTCAATTTACTTTATTGATTAAAAACATTTTCAATTTCATTTTCAAAAATACTTGAAATTTCGTGCTAACTACTTTTTATAAACAATCACTTTTATTTTTGTAAACAATCACTTTTATTTTTTTAAACAATCACTTTTATTTTTTTAAACAATCACTTTTATTCTTGTCATTTTTTTGTTCTATAAATTTCAATTTTTCAATATCTTGACTAATTGAGTCAATTTTGATGAATTAGTTACGTATCACTAATTTATCAGAATGACACTTATATTAAATAGTCAATGGAATATTTAATTTATTTAAATATTTTTAAATAATATTTATTTAAATTTTTAATTTCTTTTAAAGTTCGGCTAATAAACCTCTGCTGATTAAATATTTTAGATTATAAAAATTCTATTAAATGAAAATCATTCAAAGTTAAAATTAAGTTAATATTTTTCTTATTTATTTTTTTTAAGAAAAGAAAAGTTTTGTGAATTTAGAAAGTTTAATTTGTCCATAGAAAAAGTAATCAAAGCCTTGGAATTATTTAAATAGTTGCAAGGCCAAGGAAATTGATAAAGAAAGAAAATCTTGACCACCCTTATGTCGTAGAAAGTTTATCTAAATAGTTTTGGAATGTTGTGGGTGTTACGAAATAACCCAAACTTTGAGAAAGAACTTTTCAACTAGAAAAGAAAAGAACATTATTCTGCGGTGAATTTCATTACTCAGGTTCGCTTGCTCGCCTTTTCAATAACTCTGTATAGAAAATTGAATTATCCGTTCTGTAGCGACACTAAGGCGATGGAATTCTTGAGAGGGTTACTTTAGATTGTAAAAAATCAACATATATTTTTCTACTCATATCAATTTCATCTTCAAACACCTTCCAAGTGACCTACAAATTTTATTTTTATTTTTTACCTCGATTTTTTTTCCATTTCATAACACAGTAAAAATAAAATCTATACAGTCTCGATATATTTTAAACTCAAAATTGCAATTTTAGCTCAAAATTGCAATTTTAGCTAAAAATTCACTTTTTTTTTTAAATAAAAAATTCATGTCTATGATATTTAGTCCTAGTCTAATGTTTGTGGTTTTAGTGACTTTAAACGAAACTTTTTTTATATTCTAATCTTTTTTATCTTTTTTATTCATTTACAAGTATTTTAATTTTTGGTATTATTTTATTATGTACATATTATGAATGTAATTTAATATCTAAAGAGTATTTTGTATTTGAACGTTATTCTGTATTTTATTTATTTGAATTGTCATACCAGTTAAAAGTCATAATAATTGAGTAGAAATAAAAACAGGTCATATATTATAATGCGTATTTTTTTACTACAAAAACTCGAATTAAATATTTTTATCTCAAATTCAGAAAAATAAACAAATTTTAAGAATGCATAACATATTTATTGTTTCTATTTATTAACGTAATCTACAGTATTCGAAGTTGGAAAGCAGCAGTGAAAAAAGCAAGTCAGACCAACGCAGTAGATTTAAAATTAGACAGTAGAAAAAGGAAATACAGTCAGACCAGTGCAGTAAGAGAGACTTAAAGTCAGACAGTAGAAAAACCATGCATAGCCAGACCATCGCAGAGAGAACCAAACAGTAGAAAAATCAAGCATAATCAGACATCTATGGTTGGTCTGATTATGATTGCCTTTTCTACTGTCTGATTTTAAATCTCCCTTACTGCCTTGGTCTGACTAGGCCTGTTTTTTCTACTCTCTGGTTTTAAATCTCTCTTACTGCATTGGTCTGACTATACTTGCTTTTTCTACTGTATGGATTCAAACCTTTTTTACTGCGTTGGTTTGACAATGTTTGCTTTTTCTTCTGTTTAAATATCACTTAAGTGATATTTAAACATGACATATTATGAAATTATTTTAGGGAAAGGAGAAACTAGAAGGGTTTAAATAGAGAAAAAACGATAACTTGCGAAAACATTTTCAGAGAGAAACTTTATGTACAACATATATACTTTATATAATAAATATATAATCATTTAGTATAATAATTCCATGCATACATATCAGATCGCTTGGTGAGCGATAAAATTAGAATCGTATCTTTCTAACAAGAACATCGAAAAGCGGATGCTGAAAGATTAAAATGACTCGACACTGCAGCGTCGAAAGATCCCCTTACCAAATTTCGGTTTTTTTTAATACTCGACTTCCTAATTAATAGCCGGAATCGGGAAAATTTTTGAATTTAAAATTCATAGCAAGTATATCTTGACGAAGCATTTTTTTCTTGTATGAATTATGTATTTTGATTTTAATAATTTTTGAAGGGATATAAATTTTTCTTTAATTTTAATGTAGTCTAAATTAAATTTAGTAGCATATTTTCAAATATACGTAATAAATTTTTAACAATTTTGTTTAAATTGAAGTATGCAGGTAGAAATAGTTGAAGTATTTATAATTTGAAAAATACTTCGCCATTCTTTTTAAAGATATAGTCATCATTTGTGATACATTCAGTTTTTAGGAATTTTATTTACGAGATGTGAAGTAGACAGTTTTTTTAGAACACGTAAAAATATTTATTCAATAGTAAATTACTTAACAAAGTATATTTTCAAAATTATAACTCTTTAGTAGATTATATTACATTTACATTCATTTTGGAAATATTTAAAACTTGGATTTTTGTTCAAGTTGTGTTGATTTAGAATTTTAAATCAATTTTCGGAAATCGTAAAGTTTTAGTTATTATTTTTTTCTTTTAATAGCGTATCATCTGATATTGCCTAATTGTATTTTAAAATTACTTTGTTTTTAATTTTATATTTTTACATCAATATTTTTCTAAATTTTGAAGTCTCTTAAAATTTTAATTTCTTTTTAAAAGAAGGTATTTTTGGTATTATTTGTTATCATATTTTATTACATTTTGTCATACATTATATTATTTTATTTTATTATTCTGTATCATATCATATTTCATTTTTATCATTATTTTAAATATTTCCAAAAGTTTCGGAATATCAAAAAATTGTTATTCATTACTATATCCTTACTTCTTTCAGTTCATAAGTTTAGCTAATCATGCTTCAATTTTTTTCTATTTGTTGCAAAAATATGTTTCTTTAGGAAAAAAAATACGTATATTGACATTCTTTTTTAAGGAATCTATTATTCTGTAATTGATTTTACTTGAAAAAGTATATACACGCAGAAAAGCTCATTTTAAAAATTACGGAAACTGTTTTATGTTTTTGATTTTTATCTTTTAATCGGCGATTCCAAATATTTTAGGTAAATTTGTTACAAAATGAAATGTAGTTTATGCCAATAATTTTGTTTAAATATTCGCTAGTTATTTTTAAATTTATAGTTACTTTTTCAAAATATATCAATTATATTTTCAAATATAATTATTCCAGGTATAATTTTTACATAAATTACACAAATTTATACTTTTCAGTTAAATTGTACAGATTAAAGTTTTTAATTAAATGTCAATCAAAGGTTTTGCTTCATCATTTACCGTTTTATAACACTATGCTGATTCGTAAAATAAATTTAAGAATATTTTCACTAAATGATTGACAGTCTGATATTATAGAAACATAGTCTCCATTATTAAAAATTGAAATTTTTTAATAAATACACATTTTCTCGTATAGTGAATATTTTTAAAAGCTTTAATTACAAACAGAAATTGACTAATTCGTTTTTATGTAAATAGTACTTTCAAATTGTTTTTGATTTATTTATAATTTAAACAAAAAAGACATTGATTTAGACATTGTGGAAAAACTCGAAGATTAAAAAATGATGAAAATTCGTGTGCAGAAAGCATGGGTGTCAATTATTGTTAATATGTGAATTATTTTAACAATTATGTATTTAATCTAACATCGCACAGAAAATATCGTATTCATTGTCATTCAATTGTACAAACTCCCCAATTGAAATTTACAAAAATTATATTATTTTAAACAATTTTATTTCCTATTGCTTGTGCATTTTATTTTAAATTAATTAAATAATTTATTTTATTCTTATTGGTATTGGTATTTTAATAATGGAAAATGTGGAGAATATATATTACATCAATGCAATATCGGAAGGGCTTTTTTCCATGAATCTGATGAATATCGAATTATTAAAAAGTCCACCCACGTCCCTTTTATCCGTTCTAAATTTTTTTTATTTAATAAAAAATAAATAATTTTACAAATAACTTCTTTTGACTTAACGGTTACTATTAGTAACAATTATTGTTTTTTTTTTAAATTTTAAGAAGGTCTAAATAAATTTTAATATCTTTTTGGAAACTATAAAATTATGTTGTAATAACTGATATTTTGTTTTGACTCTGATAAACCGGTTCTGGTGAAAAGCAACTTTCGACAGAAACGTATAATTTTAAAAATATTGAAGTTTTTTACTATTTTTAATTTTCGAATAAAAATTGCAATTTTTTTCGTTACTAATAATTTGAATTAATGATTTGGTGAAGGGAATATTATACCTATAATAAAGTATACTTGGGCGAAGGAATGCAATCTTTAAATTACAATCCATTACTTAATGTATTGGGATTCTAATTAAGATTACATAAATCTATACTCAGTTATCATAAATACTATTCTTAGCCCTCTATCTTCATTATGCTAATAATAATCAAAGTCACTAATTACTATTCCAGGGCCAATAATAATTTATGTTCAAGTGGTTATGAATTAAGTAGTGTACAATTTTTTTAAATGTTTAATCATTTTAATAGTAATAATAATAGTATCAAATAAAAAATTATAATTAATAATAAAAAAAATAATAATAATAATAATAATAATAATAATAATAATAGTAATACTAATAGGAAAAGTAATAGTAAATGATAAGAGTAGTGTGTAAATTCATTTTTCTTTTCAAAGCTTTTTAAAAATGGTTACAATGATAATAAATGTAATAATAACAACATTTATTTGACGGTAAACCCGTTTGGGTTTTTACAATTTATTTTACACATATAAGTAGAACAAAGACAAATTATTATCTTTCCTCCTAACCTACTTTTTTACAATTAGGTAATGCATAAATAATAATAAGAAATGAGTTAGTAATAATTAAAAATACGTAAAAAGTATATCAGATTGAAGTACAAGTAAACGAGAATAGATAAGTAACAGACGAATATATAATTGAACAAATTACTGTAGTATTTTTTTAAATTAATTAAATAGAAATTTGATAAATTAATTTAAAGGAAAATTTAATAGGAACTTTAATAGTGACTTATAGGATAATTTGAAAGTAATTTAATAAATTAATTAAATAGTATTTAAATTTTAATTAAACGATATCAATAGACGAATTGAATCTAAGTAACAACGAACATTTTTTGGACAAGTAATTTTGTCATTACATTAAGATTAAAATCGAAGTCATAGAAACAATTATTTGACAGATATTTAAATATTTTTCTAATGAATTTTAATGCCATACGTTGAATCAACTAAAGAAGAAATACAAGATGATTCTTTGAATGAAGATAAAGGACTAAGAATATCAAGATAAAGGAATGTGTGACTGTGTGAAAGAAACTGTGAATACTTAATTAAAGGGCGCAAAAGTTGTCGAGGATGCCGAATCCTGCATTTACTCTAATCAGACTTTTATTGGCGGCTAGAGTGGGTGAATCTCATAGGCGCCGCGTCATTATCAAGATCGCTCGCGAAGGAAATTGCTCCGTCTTTGTATCCGGCCTTTATATCGGTTCATCTCAATTATCAGTGAATCTGCAATCAGACTCGAATTTCCTTTTCTTTTTTTTTATATTATTATTATTATTATTTTTGTTTGTGTATTTTTCTTTTTATGTATTATATAATATTCTGTGGATGGAGACCATTCGTCTGTTTTTAAACAATTGAAACCGTAACGTCACTTGGTCGAAAGTAACCAAGTGACCGAACGATCAAAAAACAAAAAGCCATTACTGCACGGAAGAGATTTTCTTATTGGCGAAATGACTCCTCTCCTTTGGATGATGAAGTGGTGAATAAAAGAGCTTATTGCGTTACAAACTGGACTTAGTACGATGCTTCCTTTCAAGATTTTCTTTGCCAGGAATCATCCACGCTTAGAATGCCAAAGTTGTTTAACGTCGCTTCCCAAAACGTAGAAATACGTGATCAACATCTTGACGCTTTACGCCACTGTCGGGAAGAGGAACAGACTCGTGAACAACTGAAACTAAAATATTAATAAATCTGATTATTAAACTTACCGTAATTGATAATCCTCTAGTAATTGAGAAGCTGCTGAATAGAACATTTTCTGCATTAATTAATTACTGATAACGTTTTCTTTCGTTTAGGAAAAACTAGAGCATATTTCTTTTACTTAATCATTATTCTAATACTTATTTAAACCAACTTTGTAAAAAGAGCAGACAAAGCAGAATCTTTGGAAGTTGCAAATAAATATTAGAATAATGATTGAGTAAAAAACATGCGAGTTTTTCGTAAACGAAAAAAATACGTTGCAAATTTTAGTGCGATATTCCGAAATGACTGAATTTGCTTGGGAAATATTCTAATTTTTATTCAAATTTGAAATATTTATTACAATCTTATTTGCGATTTTAGTTATAAAATTGTAAATTGCTAACTATTATTTTATTATTTATTATATCTAGGCAAAAACGTGTTTTTCGTTTTTCTAATCGCTACTATTAAGGAGGTTTAATCCACTGCCGCAATCATAAACTTTTTTCAAATTTTTGATAAATAGATTGTTAATAAAGAAAAGGAAAACAAGGGCCAATCATGCTCTTCAATGGAAGAAGGAATGGCCTTAAGAAAATAATAAAATACCAGATAAAATGGTTCCCATTTGCATAATTTGCTTGCGCAATTTTGCAATACTGATAATACAAATGATACTGATACAAATTCAGTCGTTTCTTGAATGAATTTCAGCTATTTCGAAATGTTGTGTTACAACTAAAATTAAAACGTTTATATTTCCATAAACGAAAGATTACAAAATAGCTAATTCTTATTCTAAAATTTTGAGAAAATCGAGCAAACTCATGATACAGTTTCAATTAAATTTTAGCTGAGAAAAAGGAAAAACAGCATATTTTAATTCTTTTGTTTTTTATAAAACAATAATAAAATTACTTCAAAATCTACTACATTCCAGAATCGTTTATATACATAGGAAATAATAATATAAATTAATTCCTAATTCCTGTTTAGTAATTTTATAATAATTGTAATTCTTATTGCTTTTCCTGTTTCATGAGTTTTATTAGAAATACAGAACGCGGAACTTTTATAACAAAAAGTTATGAAAGATTGCCCTCGATTATTATATTTCTTGTTTTGTTGGAAAGAAAGTTCAAGGACGTTAATGAAAAAACACCAAAAACAAATTCAAAAAATCCCTCTCATTCTTGCTGCCAATAATTGGAAATTAGAGTTGGAAAAAGTTGATTAATTTTGCCCTTCCTTTTGTTCAATATTCTTGTCAGTCAATCACTGAAGTTGAAACCAGTAACCAATTTCTTTTGCAAACTTACCTGTACCACTTCCAATAAGGTATTCAATAAATTTCAAATGTGATTGAATTTCAATTCAAGGAAAAAGTACTTTTAAATGCACAAGAAGCATTGAACGTCAAGATGTTTTCCTGAAATTCGTTACGTTTGAAAAATCACTCGACTGTGTTATTTTATTTTTTTCTACTTTTTTTCTCAACAATGCAGAAAGTTAGATTTTCAATTAATGATAGAAGAAAAATAGGTAAAAGAACAAGAAAAACAGAAAATTAAAAAAAATATATGAAAGAATACGAAAAAGAATACAAAAAATGGAAACAAAATTAAAAATGGATTGAAATAAGTTTAGTTTCATCGAGATTGGAAAAGAGGCACTTGATTACAAGTTTACTTGTTAGTTTCATGAAGAATAGATTAGCGTAGAGGTGAAATTTACGGTGAAAAACATATACTGAGTTTATTAATCACGAATGAAGATGCTTTATATGCAAGCTTATGCGTCTTTATTTGAAAAATTTGAAAGTTGTGTGCGCAAGTAATGTGTAAAGTTGATGCATAAATTACCCTTCTCCTCGATGTAGTTTTCCATCGCGTTGCCTAGCTCGTATAATGTGGAAAGAGCTGCACAAACTTTTCGAATCCTTGGAGGAATTTCATCCAAAAATCCAGGACTGCATTGAGCCGGAGGCATGCCCAATACTTCTCCTGAGAAAACTACGATTATTGTTGCCGAAGCAAGAAGTAGAGCTGCACTATT
The DNA here is from genome assembly GCA_011057455.1 of Ganaspis sp. Gsp50. Lineage (NCBI taxonomy): Eukaryota > Metazoa > Arthropoda > Insecta > Hymenoptera > Figitidae > Ganaspis > Ganaspis sp. Gsp50. The sequence continues at coordinate 11,576 of WNHD01003865.1, forward strand.
GCATTTCATGTCTGAAAGAAAGTAGAAAAATGCCACACATAAAAAACTATATATTGCATCCATTGAGAGTCGAAAAATGCACAAAACAAGTAATCTCAAATCACAATTTACTATATTAAAACTGTATGGCAAAAGTGCTCTTTAAATCTGAATTAGTAGTTTTCTACTAATGAATTATAGCAAAATAAGTTACTATTAATTATAGTTCAAAATTAATTAGTTTTGTCTAATTTTTCTGTCATTCATTACTAGAAAACCCAGGGTGTCCACAGACCTTGAATTCCTTGAAAACCTTGAATAGTACTTGAATTTTTTTTTCACCTTGAAAAGCTTGAATTATACTTGAATTTTTTAACAAAACCTTGAGTTTTTTAAATTTTGTGAATTATGCGACGTTTAAAATTAGATTTTTTAATATAACTTAAAAAATTTTCATTTTTTAATCAAAATTCCTTTGAG
>WNHD01003866.1:0-14733 GCA_011057455.1 Ganaspis sp. Gsp50
CAATACATTTTGCAGTGCTAAGTTATTATGATCACATTACTAGAGAGCACGGTAATTTTTCCCCGATTTTACTCAGAAAAATTCTTAGAATTTTCTTTCAGTGTAGATTTACAGAAATTAGAAAAGAACATTTGAATTTAAGAAACTTTGGAACAAAAAATCAACTTTTTAAATATGTCGAAAGTTTCGCTTATTTTGATGAATATGCAAATTCGAGAAATTAATATTCAACAACGAGAAAATAAGAAGCTAAACGGCACAAAGTTGGAAAATATTGAAAATTGAGAATTCTATTATTCGTTTTTCTCTACAATTTCCTAAATCAACTGCGATATTTGTAGAAAAGTATGAAATGAAATGGAGCGAAAATCATTGAAGGCAGTATATTTAAAATAGTTTGAAACCCTTCATGAAAACTGATAAAGCTGTTATCGAGAGCCCTCAAAAGTATAACATCAAGAGGACATTCAAAGCCAATCCAAAAGTAAATAAAAGATATGTATATTTTATGAGAATCTGCTTACAAAAACGGGCATTTTCAAAGCTGTCGGAATTCAGTGAAATGTTCGATTTCATTCGTAATCGATTTCACTGTTTGTGGTCATTGAATGTCGAATTTATAGTTGAAAAGTGCTCCCATCGTAATCACGTATCTGGAATAGGTTGGATACGAGTGAAAAGGGAGACGGGAAGTTAGCCTATGGAGATCTGGGAACCATTTCCCTCGTTTTGTTGCAATTTATTATCGTTGCGATGCAATCTTGACATTCGTCGGCGGCATCGAATTTAGATTGAATTCATCCTACTTGCGCAAGCGCGTTGGCAAGGGCAACCACCGGAAACTGAGCTAGCTCAACGATACAGCGTTGAACAGGAAAATATTTGTCTTCCCTTAAAGCTCACTCTCTGATCAAAACTGTCTTGTCCGGATATCTTGAATCTTATCAACCTGCTGTTTCAAGATCGATACGCCACTCCATTTTCACGGATTTCAAAACTTTCTAAAACTTCTATTTTCTCCTAACACCAAACATTCAATTGAGAAACTTGATTCTTTTCTTGCAAAGTATAGATTCAATAAATTTCCAGCAAATATTTCATTTGAGAAACAATTTGCCTTGAAATAATTATAAAAACTTATTAGTTTTATATTGAAATATTAAAATTGAAATTGAAAATATTGAAATTGAAAATATTGAAATTGAAAATATTGAAATTTACAACTTGTACCTATATTTAACAAGTTAATAATTTAATAATGTAATTAATGTAATTAGATGCGAAAAATCTGTAAGACTGAAAATTCCTATTGAAATAGACAAAATTTCAAATCAGTTGAAATTGTTCCCTATTTTAATAAATGGTTTAGCTATTTCAGATAAAAACTTTCCCTACGAGGAAGCAATTTTGAAGAGTTGTAAGGATCGAAATTTGAAAGGACAGAAACAGGATGCATGCTAATTTTTAAGCTATCAAATAATGGAACACAATAATTTGCAAACTGTCAAATTTGGACGCATTGTACAAAAATCAAATCAAGTTTTCCTCTACAATTAATTTCAAATTCTATAAGTGAATATTCTATAAGAGAAAGAGATAAATGATGGCTCTTTATTTTAATAGATGTTCTCTTAGTTGAATGGGATAATAATTCTTTTTAAAAATTGAACATGTATTTTAACATTGTATACTGTTTTTTTTCTTCTTTATACAATAAGTTTTATGAAAAGGTTAACAAAACCGTGAAATATGTCTGATAAGTAATTGGTTTTTCCAACCGTTCCTATTTATAAAGCAAACAATATGTTAAAGTGCTTTGTCTCAAGCTTAAATTTTAAATGAGAAATAGTTCTAGGGAACAGAGAATAAACTTTACAAATATTTCTGGGAACACAACTATTTATCAGAACATTATTTTCCCATCTGAAGAATCGAAATTTTCTTTCTTTCAACTTCATACGATTTCTTATTTGACAAACAAGACATTTTTCGATTGAAAATTCATTGATAATAAAAATACTTATTTATATTAAACACCCTTCAAAGAAGTATTGTAAATATACTTTCAAGTTTTTAACAATTACTTTCAATATTTCGTTAAATTATTACAAGCATTATAATAAACTATTTAAAACATTTAAATACGTCGTTACAAAATGTTTGATAAATTATTTTAAAAAATTTTATAAATTATTTGAAGTGTTTTAATGAAGAAAAATATTTTTAGATTACATAGCACATATAAATTTACATAATATCCCTTTTAAAAATCCTTTAACCAGTGGCAAATTTAAAAAAGCGATTACAAAACAAATTAGCGGTTTAGAAAAACTATTTCCGCTATACTTGAGATTTTTTATTAGCAAACACACGGACCTTAATTCCTCTATTTTCCAACCTCAATGACTCTTTTGTAGCATCCTCAATCTTTTGTTTTTCGCGGTTTCATAGAGCTATTCTTTTTACACCATGTAAAATGTACCATAAGCCTTTTTCCAAGCGATCATTAAAGAGAGATTCTGAGGGATTTTCAATTTTAAAAGGTGGAGGTAAAAGGGTAAAGAAGATTAAGCTTCAGACAAAGAATTTCACCCAATTACCATAAAAATGGAAAAAACACACGTCCACCGATATTACAGTTACGGTGAAAATGACTTTCATTAAAAGAAATTTAATTCCTTATTTCAAACAGATGTGTCACATTGTTTTATTTAATAAAAAGCAAACTGCTAAGCAAAACATTTTTAATATATAATATGATTTTAAAAAGCAAGAAATAAAATAAGCAGGAAAAGTAATTTACGTTTCACATCAAAGTTATAAATCAAAAGCTTATAATTATTTAAATACATATACACTTCTTTCTGCAGACTATATAATTATAAAACAAACGAAATTAAAGAAAGAAATGTTAAGCCATACATTTATAAAGTTTAAATGAGACTCGCTTTAATTGATAATAGAACAATACTACGTCCTAATAAATTAATAACAATTGAACTTTAGATTCATGACAATTTTGACCAATTAAAAAACAATAAATCTATAAAATTGTAGTCGATTGAATAATTCATAATTTCAATTGCTGAAAATTAGGATGTCTTATATTTTAGATTGCTTGAACTTGGATTGATTAAAATATAAACTGCGATACTAATTTAATTCAACGAAATTTGAATTCACCTCAATTCGGATCACGATTAAACACAAAATCTATTAAGATTGCTTATTGTATTGATTGAAAGTTTGACCAAATAAACACAAGTTTAACAATCCTTGCAACCAGTTGATTGCGGTCAATAAAGTTACGGAAATAATAACCGCATATAAGGTGGAAGAAAGAAGGCGAAAAATCTTGAATATGAATTTTAATTAAGAAATATGTTTCAAAAGGGAAAAAAGTCAAAGAGACACGTACTTTTTAATTAAAGAATGCTTACAAAGACTGGAAACATTTTATGCTTTCAATCCTGTCTAAAATGCGAGCCCAAGAACATTTTGAGTACAACAAGTATCTTCGAGACGATTTGAAGTGTTAAGACTCTCATGAATATTCAACGAATCTCCACTCGACTCTATAGTCCTCGCTATTACCTTCAAGTTAGCCGCCTAGCTACATCGTTTCGTTACTACAATGTATTTGTTAGCAATCAAAGCCAAACAGAGATTAAAACGTTTATCGCTCAGTATCCAATTTCACCCTAACAAAACTCTTATCTCGTAAAATGCTCAACGTCTATTGATAGCTTCCTTTTCAATTAACTCAACTAGTGAAACTGTACTCTTCAAATGTTACACCTTTCGAAAGCTTCTTCATTGCCAATATTTACAGAACTGAAATACAAACTTTATTACCCACAGAATCCTAATTTATCATTTTTCTCCTAATTTTCCAACTTTGAAGAGAATTGTGTAAAAAAACCTTACTCTTTAAACATGAATCAGTTAAATTTGGCTGATTACCAGCAATAATTTCGCAGCTGATTCAATTAACTAATACCTATATATGCTATGGGTAATGAAAATACATCAAAAAGAAGTATCTAAAGAGTGTTTACACACTGTACTTACTTAAAACAAATGAAGCTACTAAGATGTTTTAGAAATATATTAAGATGTATTCGTTTAGATTAGTAAAACTTATTATTCTAAAAAAATTAACTATGTCCAGTAAATTTCTGTGATCTATATGTATATAACTTGTCGTTAAACTTGTTATAACTTGTCGAAATTGCAAAAATCTTAAGTATTATTAAGTAATGAGTTAAGTTTTTAAGTAATGAGTTAAGTTATTAAGTAATGAGTTAAGTTATTAAGTAATGAGGAAATTGATAGAACAATGATATATACGATTATTCAAAGATAGAGGAATCCTGCGAGACCAGAGTGATGTTTAATATTCATGGAAAAGCTTGAAAGTTAAAGTTTTCAGAGGACGAGAAAGGTTTTCGCAGTGATTCACAAAGTCAGTACTAATGATTTGATTTTAAGCCTGGTGACTTAAAAGCTAGCCGGAAACTGTATAGCCTTTAACGTCGACAGGGCTATCTGAGGTAAACGAACAAGATGTACCTGCCGCGAGAGCACTTAGTGGACTCATCTGGCACTAATTCTCCTCCCATAAGTAAAGCACACAGGTCTCCGTTCACGATCACCACAGAAATTTCGTTCATCGTTAAACAACCTTTAATCACAATCACATGCCTTCTTAATCCCTCAAGATTCACTCTTTTTCTTCTTTCACTCATTCCAATAAACTAAATACACTGAACAACATTTTCTTCAAGGGAATAAATATTGCAAAGTAATAAAAGAATCGAATAAAATACCAGTTAAATGAAATAACAATGAAATAAACAAGCGGAATCCGATTTTTGCCATTAAAAATGAAACGTTTGAAAAGAAAAATTTGATTGAAAATCGTTGACAACAAAACAAGGAATATATAAGATACCCACAACTGCAATAGACATTTTTCCTTCAAAGCAATGAAAGTTGAAACGATAGCAGGCTCGCATCGGGAGACACTTATTTTTAGCGAAAATCCGCCTTGCCGCTTGGTAATTGAAAAACAGCTATCGAAGGCCATAAAGTACGCTAGAAAAATACGAACTGCCTTCGCCACTTGTACAGAGGGGCTTTACAAAAGCCAACCAAAAGTAACAAACGACCCTAGTACATCAATACTTATTCCACAATCCACACCTCGGCAGGTAAAGTCCATAAAGAAAAACTATTTTTCAAACTGATGAACAGAATGGACGAATCAACTCGCAATTATAATGAATAAATTACTAAAACTAGACAAATCTCTTAATTAATAAGTAAAATAGCAGTAATGGATACGTAAAGTGAAACTATAAAAAAAAGGTTACGAAATAATCTAACAGAGAATGAATAAATAAAAAAATATAAAGATAATGAATAAATAAATAATAACTCTAAACATGAACGCTTTCTGTGAATTATAACTGCGGATGCAAATTAAATTAAATTTCTTCAAGAGAGTATAAATATTCATGAATAAAATAATTTCAGAAGGATTCTAGATCTCTAATTGGCATCGAAGTCTGAGAAGGAAAAATGTAACTTGAATTCCAATTGTTAAATTGTAATTGCTATTCAGTGCCAATCGATCTCAATTTATATCGCGAAAGTGTACATTTCATTGTTTGCTTCAATTTGAAAAAAAGGAAAATTAAGACTCAAATCGCTGAACTTAATTGCATATTTATTGATGTGTTAAACTTTATCTCTACATTGAGCAAAATTATAAAAACCGTTTTCTATAAAATTGTTTATTCTGCATTTTCAAGACATTCCCATAAATTGTAAGGAAAATGGTTTTAAAAATATTTTTCTATATTGCATTGATATTAAATTTGATATTATTGCAATGATATTAACTTGTATCTACATTTAATTATTATCAGGACAACCTTATATGCATATAGCATTTTATCAATATTATTTATATTTTATCAATATTATTTTATCAATATTATTTTACCAATATTATTTATGAATATTATTTTATGAATATTATTCTATTATCAATATTACTTTACATTAATTTACGTTAATTTTTTATATTCCTTTATGCTACTTCTTTATTAATGAATGTTGATTCATTATATTTATCAATAATTATGAATAAAGTGAATAAAGTGAATAAAGTGAATAAACTGAATAAACTGAATAAACTGAATAAAGTGAAAAAACAGATTTAAAAATAAATTTATAATGATTCTTTGCATTCAAAAGCAAAATCCGAACCCACAATTTTTGTTAACAAAAACAGATACAATTTTATGATAAATTAAATATTACAGTCCACTGTCACATTCTTTTGAAATATCAATCCATCATTATTATTTCAGAGAAACAATTAAAAAACATTATTGTTTCAATATAAATGACAGTGTAGATGAATCTTGATATCCAATCAAGTATTATTTTCAATTTAAAAGAGAGCGAACAATCCTTGATAATCTGTTGCAGAATAAACAATTTTCATCCACTTTTGAAATTTAAATAAATTTAAATACTGTTGGATTTAATATGTATTTTAAAATCAACAAGAAATTACAATCTTTTTACATGAACAATATGTGTTGTTTGATTTTTTTATCAAATACATATTTCTTGAAGATATAGAATGACCAGAAAGTACATCTAAATACTATACATATTTTAGACGTTTTAAAAGAAAATAAAAATTTGTATAGGTATTGTAAAAACATTTCTTATTGAGGAAAAGATTATTTGTAAAAGTACTCAAAGTGTAATCTGAAAGCAATTTATGGAATTTGAAAGCCTTTTAAAATGCATGACTTAGGTAAATATTTTCAGGCTTTTTGAACTGCATCTTTTTATAATAATTCACGAAAACGTATTTGCAATTCTAGAACTTGGTAAAATTCGCATTACCTGGATTTTCACCCCGGTTTCAAGCCAAAAGTTTTTTTATCGGGTTAAACTCCAGGGTAGAATCCTATTCTGCAAACTTTTGATCTACATTTCACGTCATATTAAAGCATGACCTGGGGTATGTTAGTAGTACACATAACCCACAGATAAACAGTGGACATAAAAGGGCAGCAAAAAGACCGCAAAAAAGTACTTCTATAAGCACATTTTGCTGATGCTCTTTAACGAAAATTAAGGGGTGGATATTGTGTACGTTTAATTAAAACCGTGGCACTAAGTGTTCATGAATTTACTATGTGAAAATGCAGAAACCAGACATCTTCCAACCCACTATCTTCCTTGTTGCTATGAATCCTTAAATATCCAATAAAGGAGGCTCTAAATCATCAAGACCTTGTGAAATTACTCGTTCACGGTTAATGACAATCCCCGAGAGAAATTGACAGTACTTAACACGATTGGGTAATTCAATAACATTAAATATTTATAGTTTTATGATTGCACGTGAAAAAGAAAATGAAAGAGATAAAAAAGAATCAAAGGTAAAATAAGAGAACGAAAAGAAAGAGAGAGTAAAATCTGGCAGCAACAATGAAAAAGAATAAAAAAAACTCCTTCGATTAATTCTTCTTTTAAAACAAAAACAAAAAAGAAAATAATAAGTAAACGTAAACAATGCTTCCCTATGAGGAAGCAAAAAGCAGCAGAAAATACAAGAAAATGTATGACAATGCATTCAAATTTGAAAATACACAAACTTAAAAAAGTTAAAAATAAAAAACATATATTTTATAATAAGGAAGTACCAAAATGAAAGCTAAACGTTAAAAAAGGATAGGATAAGCGTAAGAAAAAAGAAAGAAAAGAATATAAATAAAATTTAAAATAGAGAGAAATAAGAAACGAGAAATAAATAAAACATTTGTTTAATTAATGTTTTTTTATAATATAAAAATAAAAGAGTATATCTGAAAATAACCAATTTGTATAACTGTATATACACAGAAAAAACAAAATGTTCTTTTTCAATGCACTATCTGTTAAATTCCAAGATAAATTGGAATTCTACAGACATATGTCTGTAAAAATTCAAGTTCATCTTAAAATCTATCATTTTGTTTTTCTTGTGAATGTTAGATATATAATAAATAAATAAAAAGACTAATTAAACAAAATAATATTATAAAAAGAGTAAACAAAATTTTGCAATAAAAGGAAAAAAAGAAAGTTTGGAAAAGGAAAAAAGAAGAATGGAAAAAGGAGTAGAAAACATATCTCCAATTTCATAAAACTGAACGAGAAGAGTAGAGCTTTCAATTAAGCGCAAGCTCGGGAGCTTTGATTCAATGATTGGACGATTTCAGGAAACATCGAAATCAATTTATTCACATCTATTAGAAAAGACCAAGTCTATAGATCATTTACTTTCTTCCAAATTCCCACAAGACTAGAAACTCTCTTAGAATTAGAAGGTCGGATTCTCAACTTATAGACTTTTCTTGGAAATTCTGGTTCACGAAATCCCACAGGAACTCGTCCCCTCAGGACGTGACGAGATACGCGATTCGCAAGCTTCCAATTCGCAAAGGAACAGGAAAGGAACTTTAGTAGCCCTAGTCACGATTTTCGGAATCATATCGCACCTTGAATTTAAACGTAAAGCTGTGTTTTAAATAAAGTGATTTTAAATAAGCTCGCCTCATTAGATTAATCAAAATCTTAAAGCGAAATAAACACAAATGTTCATAAAAATTTAGGAAACACGAAATTTGCTCTATAAATGAAGATTAGTGATTTTAATAATTATTTGAGTTTTCTACTAAAATTACTGAAATTCTGCTCTCTAAATATGAATTAGTAATTCGATCTCTACTAATTCAATAACGGAAAGGCGTTTACCGATCCAAATAGTAAATATAAAAATAGTAAAGATTTACTAATGTTTGGTAGAAAACTAAGAAAATAAATAAACAACTATACACTAATTGAAATGATCACAGTTCATATAATCAATTAATTAATAATAATTGACTCATTAAATTACATAGTAGTTTTTGAACAAAAAATTTGTAATTTTGGACTAAACATTTGTAATTTTGGACTAAACATTTGTAATTTTGGACTAAAAATTAATAAATCTTTAATATTTAAAACGATAAACGACTCTTCACCATACTGAATTAATAGATTTAGTTACTATAAATTAGATTTAAAGAGCTATGAAAAATTCGAAAACTTTCTCTCTAAATCTGAATTAGTAGTTTCTTACTCTTAAACAGTGTGGATTCGTTTACCCATTGAAAAAGTAAGAAATTTGACTATTAATTAGTAGAAAACTACAAATTTATAGTAGTAAATTATTTTACTTACTATTTAAAATTAGTAATTTTCTTCTATAAATTAGTAATTTTCTTCTATAAATTAGTAATTTTCTTCAATAAATTAGTAGTTTTCTACTAATTAATAGTCAAATATCTAAATACGAATCCGCACTCTTTCAGATTTAGAGAGTTCAAAATATATTTCGAGAAAATCGATTCTATACAGAATCTTTAAAATGATTCTAATAAAATTCTATATACAAAATTTTTCCATCCAACAGTGGCAGATATTTCTAAATCCGAAATAATTGGAAGCACAAAAGAGCAAACGAAAAGAAAAATATAAAACGCGAAAAAGAATAATATAGAGAATGGAAACAAGTTTCAAAAGATATATTCTATGGGATTCTAATAGAAGTAAATTTCTATTTCTTTTCCACGTGTATCAATGTATTTTCATTCATGCCCAACAATTTGACACACGATCGTAATTATAATTTCTTTTCAAGAAAATTGAAGTGCTCATTATTAAGGAAAGTGTTGACGTAAATGCCAGATCGATATTTTCATGTATTACAGTCACAACACCATCTTCTCTTAACTTCGGGTGGCCTCAAGTGCTGTACTTGGAAGTGCGCCACTTGAGGTCTCCTATCATTAGAGGTAAATGAAATTAATACAGTAATACATGAATGTTTTACAATTCCACTCCGAATTTCCCGGCACGATTTTTAACTTTTTACTCAGCATTAAAAAAACATCTAAAGAAGCATCCATAAAAATTGTATAATGTATTTCCTTGCACAAAAAGAATTCTTTAATATAATTTGTTTTTTTTTCATAAGTATCATAAGTACCATAAGAATTATTATGAAAAATTGCTATCTTTGAATAATAATTTGAATTTAATCTAAAGATTTAATTAAACATTTAATTACAACTAACATACATTGTTACATACTACAGGCATTGTTTATTTTCATTATTAACTGACTAAATAGCAAGACTATTTGTCGAGCCATTTTGCGGTTCCGGTATGGAATCCCCTTCATAGCGTACATTAATTTAGGTCACAGGAAGGATCATGTGACCTATTCTAAGAGACGTTAGACCTGACCCTAACTAAGGTCGTTATTAACCCCTTATTAGCATTCAGTTCAGCTCAACGACAATTTGAATACTATTGAAATCTTATATTTCATTGAGTTTTTTAATAATCACAAGTGATCAATTAAAAGTTATGTAATATTCATAGTCGCTAATTTAGATTCAGAGAGAATATTGCCTAACACTTTTTGTAACCACTACTTTTAATTATACTTTTTATATTACCACGGGTATAAAGAATGACCAAACAATTCGGTAAAGTATTTTTGTGAAAAATGGTACAAATTGAGGGGAATCAGGTAAAAATTGTAAGACAGCACGGTAAAATTTGGGCGACTGTGTGCTATTGTGGCACTTTTATAGTCAATAAAGCGCAGCAATTTTGACCAGAATTTTCTCATGTACGATTACACAGAAAATATCCGTTATATTGATAATTATAATAATATACTTATAATAATACATTATAATAATAGATATTATTTCTCAAGTTTGGTGCATTTATCTTGAACTTTTTCTAAAAATAAAGTTAAAGTAACGAGTAGAAAATCATTGTTACCTTGAGGTAGGACGGTGAGCAGCAAAATTTGAAAACAAGAGACCACCATCCAAGGCCTTAATCGTGGCAGTGGTGTAATCCTGATATTTGGTTTGTTGAGAGGAGGCAAGAGGGTAGTCGACATTTTGTGACCTGGTACCGACCAACAACTCGACATTTCCTTTATTTTAGCGGCACGATACTCGGTCGTCGAGTTCACGCCGATCAAATCCTTATTGGCCAGCAATGGTCATTTTGGAGAGTTTCTGGCCTGACGAGAGTTCGCCACACAAAAGCGAATTCGAGTCTGCGGCTACTCACTTTGAGCCGAGGGCGCTACCGAACCTCCCGATTTGGCCGTCATAACCAAGGGTCCTTTACTCCACGTGTTCTACACTCTCGATATACCAAACAGACAAACGAATCCAGATCTGCGATCCTTAATTATCAGTGACGCAGATACCACCCACACTCTTGCTACATTTTTAATGGCTCCGCTGACCAAAAATTCCTGAAAAAAGGGTGTTCGTCTTATCTTAATATCTCTACACTTCTTTTCTATTTCATATATAATTGATAATTTCACTTAGTTCCTTAAATTATTTCAAAAACTCATTCAATTCATATTTATTTTTTAAAAAATAAACTTAAAGTTTAAAAATAACCAAAGATTATTGAGAAACGTTTTAATAAATGCTCCTAAAAGAAGATCCAGTTTCTTCAATAAATTATGATACACGATTTTAGACAGATTTGGACCTTCTCAATTATTTACCAAGTATTCTCACATGAACGAAAATAAATGACGAAAAAGAATTTCGCGTTTAATTATCCTAGTCACATGATGCAATTTGTACACAAGAAAGTATTTTAAACAGCAGTAAAACAAATTCCTGTTATATAAATATTCATTATTTAAATTTTCTTTTCTTGTCCGCATTATTGAAAAAATTCAATTAAAAAGAAACGTTAAAGATCCTAATTTAAAAAAACTAGCGTTTTTTTCCTCGCTCGTTTAAAAAAATACTTTAAGAATTAAAAATAAATTTAAGAAAATTGAATAAAGTAATAAAAGATTGAAAAAATCAATTAAAAAAAAAAAAAAAAAAAAAAAAAAAAAAAAAAAAAAAAAAAAAAACAAAAATGAAACAAAAAAATGGAAGAAATAAATAAATATGGAATCAGATAAGGGAAAAAAATAATAAATAAAAGAAATATAGATGACTGCATGATAAAAATAAATGTCCACCAATCAAGAATGTATCCCTCAAACAATCAATTCCAAATATAAAAAATTTTAAATTCATTTAATTATATTACTCGAGATCACTTCATTTTATATCGATTGCAAACCAATATTTGATTTCAATTCAGAATAATATTTGGCATAACTTTAGTTTCAAGTCAGAAAATAAACTGATTTTCAGTCATTATGCTATTAAGTTACATTAACTTTAAAACGTTTGTTTTACTATGAAAAAATGAATATTAATTTGAATCATTCACAGCTAATAAAACTTGATTTAATAAAAAAAAAGTCGAGCTTTCGAGTATGCTTTTTGTGCTCTTGAAAGGTGTTGAATTTCTGATTCGATCAAAATGAAATACACTTTTCAATAAAGAAATATTAAATGCTTGAAAGCTTTTACACTCAAGTTTTCGCGGATTCCTTTTCTGTTCTCTTTTTCATACAACAAACAGAACTATTCGCTGCAAATTTTTACGTCCTCATCATTCGAAAGGTATTGGAACTATGTCAAAAATCGATTTCCAATTTCTCTCAAGATCCTATACTTTTTGAGCTTTTCAAATACTTTTCTAAGTCTTTTCTAATATGTAGGTAATTTTTGTTAAATATCTGTTAATTAGCAAAAATTTATTTTTTTATGCAATTTTAAAATAAATTTTACAAAGCTACTGAAGTTTCTATTCAAATTTCTTATATCATTATACAAGTATAATGATCACCTTTAATAAAAGGAATTTAAAAATTATTTAATGGAATAAAATCCCTCTACAATTTTGTGTTCTATCATCTCTCTTACAATAATAATCGTCTCTTTGGGCAAATATTGTTATTCCTTTTGTGAAAATAAAAGCTCGCACAATATTTTCAAAAGGTTAAAATAATCCAGAAAGAGCAGAGAAAAATAAAATAGATCGACTAATTTTCTAAGTACACTTGTAAAAATGGTATCTGACAAAATATTTGCATCTCGTAATATTTGAATGAATGATACATGACGAGCCGTTTAGACTATAACAGAAACGTTACAAAAAAATTGTGTTTCCTTTATGTCGAAATTTGTCACACGAGAAAACTCTGACGATGCTAGAGATAAAAACCATAAAGTACTCGTAGTAAACAGCGAGTAGTTTATGACCACTATACTATAAAAAAATTCGTCTTTTTTTGTACAATCTGCCTCCAGTGTTTAGAACTTCATAAAAAATGTCATCATATTCCATAATTGAATTCACAATTTACCAATTATAATTTTTCGAACCTTTTAAATACACTGATTTAACAGGTACCATATGAAAAACTCTTTTTATTAATTTAATAGCGCAATAGTTCAGTCATGATAACGATCTAAAATGCTGGTCAAATTTATTAAAAAATCATTATTAAAATCTGATTAAAGAAAAAACGAATAGCCTTGAAAGATAAAATTTAAAGTCCTAGATTGAATTATTATTATAAAGATGCGAATTTATCAATCGAAAATTGAATTATTATTATTAATTTATTATTAATTTTTTAAAAATACTCAAGAAACAATGGAATAAGTATGTTAAAAAAGTTAACGGTGGTAGTGAAATCTTGCCTGCCACTGACAACTATTTTTTTCAGTGTATAAAATCGATATTTTTAATTATTAAACTCGAATGGTTCGTTGAATTTAAAAGTTTAGAAGTTTAGAAGTCTAGGATCCGTATAGCACTTTGTTCTACTTTCAAGATACCTAACTCAACAAACGTTACCTTCTAATCCGATTAACAAACTTCGCAATTAAGAGCACTATAAAGCATACAGGAAAACACGTAAAATAAATGTTACTTCAGAGCACATCCATTAGCGAACAGAAAAGTTATTTGATTTTTAATATATAATACAGATGCTTTTAAACTATAGTTTATTACCAAATACATTATTTTTATGAATATTTACAAAAAACCGCATGTATAGGCATTATAATGTTTATATCACTGTAAAAACAAGTGTTTCAATTTAAGATGTTTTTACAGTGAAATATCAGAAATAAATGTCCTGAATAAAAATTTGTAATATGACAAAAAATGTAAAATATTCCATAAAAGCAAGACAAAAAAATGCATGAAAGTTGTTTTTTCAATATAATGAACATTATTTTTAAACAATTCTCTCAAAGTCTGAATTAGTCATTTCCTATTATTAAAGAAAAGACAAGTTGTTCACATAATAGAATATTTAAATTTTTCTAATTTTCAATAAAAGAAACCTACTATTTTTTAGTAGAAAACTACGAATCAAAATTTCTTTCAATTGAAAGTTTTTGGCGTTTAAAAAGTTCTTTAAATTTTGACTACATTCTGTTTATTTTTGAATAGGAAATTTTTACTACATATTAATAGTAAATAGGAAAAACTAGTTTATTGAAACAGTGAGTGTTTAACTATTTTTCACTTATCTAAGTAACTTTATGCATTTATGAACGTTGAAAGTAGTAGAAACGCGATATAGTCAGACATATGGAATAGTCCTCCGAACAGAAATCTTTTAGAGTAAATTACTCATTATAAATTTATTATTTATTCTATTAAAAAATATTGTGCTACAAAATATGTATAGAATAT
>WNHD01003867.1:0-12872 GCA_011057455.1 Ganaspis sp. Gsp50
TTAATTCTAATACGGTAGTTAAAATTGAAACCAATTTAATTCTGTTTTATTCCTTAAAACTTGGAAACAATTTAATTCGGTTTGTAAGATAAAAATTGTTGACATCTTAATTCATTTTAATCAAATGAAATTTAACCGAATTAAAATCTTGTGAAATAAAAATTGCATTAATACCACATTCTATTCAAAGCAATGTCATTTTTGGAATTTTTCGTAACCATTTTAATTCATTTTAATTTAGGGGTCATCACTACTTCGTGGGGGTCATCATCCATATATTACGTCACACAAAATTAGCCATTTTTAGACCCCTCCCCCCCATGTCACACTTTTTACATGGAAAAAATTGGAACTGAACACAAATCTGTAGACCCCCCCTCACCCCTAAATTGTGACGTAATACGTGGATGGCTCCTTACCTCCTCTTGCCGGGTAGGTAAATCTATTTGTTTTTTATTGAATAGTAAATTTTCCCTATCAAGAAACTATACCATTAGAAAAATACAATATTAAAAATTATTTAAAAAAATGTAATTTTAAACGTCAAAATTAATAAAAAATTATCATTTTCTCTGTTAATTCTTGGTAAAACATATACTTTATATAGGTCAATCGATTCGTTTCGATGCAAGGAATCGCATTTTTTCACTTGTAAATTAAAATCTTTATTAGAGAAAAAAATTTTGTGCAATAAACCGTATTTTTTTAAGTCAAAAATTTGCTAAAAAATTTTTGAGCGGCTGTTTTTAAAAATCCCTTGGTTTGGTTTGAGATGTTTGAGTGTGTTAACTCCACCAAATTTTATTAAATTCGGTCAAAGTATTCGAAAGATATCGTGTCAACAAAAACTGCGTGAAACTTCGTTTTTATACTTTTCAGATAAAAATGAGTTGATTTAGACTATTTTTGGAAAATTGAAAATCTTCAAAATTACAAAGATTTCCCTATGAGAAAAAAAAAACTTAAAAATTGAAGTTGCCTTTTCAAGACTGAAAAAAAAACACTTTTTTTGTCTCTTCCAATTATGAAAAATGGATAAGCAAAACCCAAAGAGAATTATCATTAAGAATTTTTGTATATAAATTGGCATTAATTTATTTAATTCTTTAACTTCTTATCAATGCTTTTCCATAAAGTAATTCAATATAATAACTGTTTAAAAAATAGAACGTCCAGGGCATCATGTACAAGAAAAGGAGCATATAAGAAAATACAATTCAGAAATTTCCTTTAAAAAACTCTATATACGATACAAAGTATACAGAAAATGCAAATCAGGTCTCAAACAATATACAAATACAAATATTCCATATAATTGTACATTAAAATAAATCTATTATGAAAACAAATCATATTTCTTTATGCTATTCTAAAAATTATTTTACAAAATGTCTTTCGAAGTGTTTAAAATACATTCACTATCTCTTAAAAGGAGGTGAATAATAATTGTACAAAAATTTATCTTTCACTGAAAAAAGTTCCTTTTCAAATAATCCTTTTGCAAACAATCATTTGCAAACTTCCTATCCAAATTTGCATATTTATTTGCAATTTTCCTATCCAAATGTTACAAAAGTTTCATGCACAAAAAACTAGAATTACAGATTAATAAAAATTATCATTAAAATTCACCTATTATTATCACCTCCTCAAGAAATTCATCTTTTTGCAAGATCACATAAAATATTGTGTTCAAAAAATGACATGATAAATATGGTACAATATGTTGTTCATTATGAAATAACAAAATTTATCTCGAAAGACGGAAACATATTTTTGAACACCATTTTCTCTTTTTAATCCGTTATAATTATTATGTAATTACTAATGCAGTCTCGCTGTGTTAAATAAAAATCGACATTACAGCAATATTCTATTAAAAATTAGTGCTAATCGCAAATTAAACATAAAATAAACATAAAATTAAAAAATCAGCAAACAAATTTTCTATCTATTATGAGCAACAACTATTTTTGATTTCATCACATTTTAAAAAAAACATAACAATTCTCTTTTGATTTAAAATTAATTTCACTAAAAGAATTTTCCTATTTTACTATCGTAATAACAGAACATTTATTTTCTTGGCGATGCGAATTGCCATCTACATTTCTAAAAAACGATCAATTTCTGAGCAATTTTTAGAATCCAAATATTAAATTTGTACACCTACTTTTCATTAAGCTTATGTTTTTATTAGCTCTTTACAATGATATGAAAATTGTAATAAGAGTTTTCAAAAATGAATTTTTTCTTTACATGCAAATAACTTTTTACTAACTAAATTTTCATCAATTCGTTTGATAACATTCAATTTAAAAACATATCAAGAGGTCTTCTTTTACGCGTTTTTTAAAAAGTAGAAGTTGAAATTTACATTGGATCCATCATGAGTTACAAAAATTAAAATTAATAAACTAAAACTAGGTACGTTATTTAAGTGTGTAAAAGAAAACTGAAAAATAAAAAGAATCTCTCGATTAACAAACACCACTAACTGAAAAATAATAAATTTCTATTTCAAGGAGATAGAACTATTAAGACTAAATAAAAATCTGTAAATATGAGTATTGCAGAGAATCTTGTACGGTTTAAAGAAGTCTATAAATGTGACGAGTCGCGAAAAAAGGTACCTTAGCATCAAACGAAATTAGGTTATATTTGGTGGTAGTTTTGATTAAAGCTTCCTTTTTAATTATCTGCCGACAGAAACAGATCTTTTTTGATAGTGATAGGTTTTTGATTTCAGATAATTAACAAGGAAGCTTTAATCAAGTTAAAACCAAACATAACCTAATTTCGTTTGATGCTAAGGTACCTTTCTTCGCGACGAGTCACAAATTACTGAAAAACTGATAATTATAATATGACGATTCGCATCACATAATCTGAGTATCTTAAAAATCTATTCGAGCTACAGCGCTCCTTTATATATAAGTATCGTGATATGTCGCAATTAAATTAATGCCTACAAGAAACGAGTTTATACATTATTAGGAACAGACTATTATTATACAGAAATGCTTGTGCTTGTAACAATTTCATTAATCAGCTAATTATTATGAAAATGCGCTAGATAATATTCATATCATTAAACCCCTTATTATCGTTTATCATTCACAAAATGTGCTAATCTGTAAAAAAATAAATCAGTTTGTTCATTATCTAAAACAGGAGCTTCTAGATCCATGAGACGAGCACAAGCAAATTTTTTACTTTCTTATCAAAAGCAAAGGTAGAAACTGACAATATCTATCATAAAAATTATTTGTACTTTACCTCGTCTGTACAAAAATACTTTTATTTTTCTTAACACGACGATGCGAGTTTTGAAGCTATGAGAAAATTTTCAATGCTTTCGAAAGTGCACAAAAATGTATTTTCTAGAATACTAAAAGAATAAATAAAAGAACCAACTTGCAAAATTGAAATACCGGGAATTGAAATTTTGTCCAAGTTTCTACCCAGCAGTGCTTGAGAATCGAAGAAATTAGTGTTCAAATTTTCCCGATTCTCAGATGAAGGAAAATTCGCGCGAGAATGCTCTGTCTCTTGTTCTTTGGAAGAAATACAAAAGACAAAATGAATACTTGACGAATGGATGGAGGTATAAAAAGCAAAAAATGTTGAGTTGCTGAGTTAGTGCTTTTTTTCCTACATGCTACAGAATATTGAGGAAAAACAGCTACAAGATATGATATTCGTCTCTTCGGATATGTTTTGATGTCTACAGCAGTCTATTCTGTTTTTCTAATGAATCCTAATGTAATTTGAATTTAAATAATAGACGAGAAAGTTTCTAAAGATGGTTGGAGTCTATTGTAAGCAGCCTTGCTTGATCCGCAAAACCTCGATAATTGAGTTATTTATAATAGAATTGACCTTTGACGAGATCCATTAATCGTTTGAGAACTCGGTTCTAAAATTCTCGACTCACCAAAGACTTCAACTCACTAGAAAACTTGCACATTTCTCAAGCAATCTCGTTACTAAAATATATGCATGTATATATGTACGTATATATACCTATAGATACGTATGTAAAACTCTTTAGCCTCTTTACTTTTTGCTCCGTCGAGGGACGTATTTCCCAGATGTTGCTTTTCAAGCAAAAACTATACCTAAATTGTAAAATCGAAAATTTTCTATCAATGAATCCTCTACTATTTTTCAACATTGTTGCTAGATCATCAAACTCGCGTTGTTTCTAATATTAAATAATTCATTACCAACGCAAGCTCAATGACCAGACTTTCTTAACATCAACAGTATTTTATAAAATTTCATCACCTCGATTTTTAAACTACTAGAACAATCTGTGCGCTTTGCGAACTTTCTGTTATTGTTCCATTTCGAGAAATCTCCATCTCTAGAGAAAATTCACATCTCTTTTTTTCTAGAGAAAATTCTTTTTTTCTTAGAAAAGATTCCCTTTTTTAGGAAAAATTCTCTGTTTTAGGAAAAATTCTCTTTCTTAGGAAAAATCCTCTGTTTTGGGAAAAACTTTCTTTTTTAAGAAAAATTTTCCTTTTTAGAAAAAATTCCCTTGTTTAGAAAAGATTCTCTTTTTCAGAGAAGGTTATTTTTTTTAGAGAAGATTTTCTTGTTTAGAGAAAATTCTCGTTTTAGATTCTCTCTTGATTCATTATCTTTTTGTTTTTTCTTAATCTCTTAGATAAATTGAGTCTCCGACTTTCAGTGCCTGTAAATTGATTTATGAAAAAACTTGACCTTCCACACTTAATTGAGCATAACAAAAGGAATTTCCTTTGCTCTCTTGGAACTTTTAATTTCAAGAATTTTGTTGGGATTTCCTTCGTTTATAAGAAGACTGAGTCAGTTTGTGGCAATTCGAAGGTGGCGATACTGGCCAAAAATAAAGCCACTGCAGTCAGTATTGCCGGAACAATCAGCGGTGTTCCTACAAGCGACTGGTACGTAATTGTACCAACCAAGCCGGATATGCGTATTGCAGCTGCTATCAAACCAAATCCTGTACATCTGCAAAAAGTAGATCGGAATTTGTTAATTAGTAAATCAACTTTTACAGACTTTAAACAGTAGAAATAAATTTTTATAAATACAAAATAAGTCGTTTTATTTTCGTAATTTTTTACACATTTGAGAAAGTTACTTAAAAATTAAAAATAAAAATTATATAATAATCTTCTTAATTCTTTCGTTCTTTCTGTCCACATCTAAAGTTTTTATTTTGTCTTTAAAGTAATATGTATGTAAATAAATTTACTAAAGTATAATTACACTATACATAATTTATAATTATTACTGTACCAATTTTTTGTTATTAAAAACCTTCTTTAAACGTTTAGAGAGGTTCAGAGAACAATATATGATTACAATTTTTTGTTTTTATTACATTTTTGAAAAGTTGATATAATTCTGGGAAAACTATTACCACAGGGAAGTGATTTTGTCATTTCTTTTATTTAAATGCGTTTTAGAAAAAAGGGTATTTTCCGGGCTTTTACAAATCTTTCATCACAAAATTCCATGTATTTCCCATAATTTTCATGCGAAAAATAAAACAATTTTCATGGTATTTATTAATATCTTTTTTAATTAAAAAAATAAATTTTCAAAATTTTGTAAGAATTTAAATTACTTTTGATTTAACGAAAGTTTTTACTCTCTAAATCCAAATAAGCGGGATTTCACTTATTTTAAGTCAAAAGTCTTCCATCCACTTAAAATAAGTGAAATTTGACTTTAAAATAAGTTAATTTTCACTTATTTTAAGTGCGGTGGAAAACTTGACATAAAATAAGTGGATTCTCACTTATTTGGATTTAGAGAGTAAAGAATAATTTTTTCTAGAATTTAAATATACTTAAAATTACTTAAAAATATTGTAAGATACTTGAAAATATTTTTAAATTATTAGTTCTTTTTAAACCTTTTGAAGTATTTTGAAGTAGTCTGAATTATCATAATACGTTTAAAATATTTAAAAAAAATATTTTTAAATACCTCAGAATATTTTGAAGTATTTTAAAGTAAATTTAAGTATATTTAAACATTTTGAAGTATTTTAAAGTACGTTAAAGTAATTGTAAGTATTTTAAATATTTTGATGTTTTTTTTAAATATTTTGAAGCAGTTCTAAATATTTAGAAGTGTTTTGGAGTATATTGGAGTATTATGATACTTTAAAAACACTTAAAAAAACTGATATTTTTCAATCTGTTTAAAATTTATTTAATACTTAAAATACTAATATTTTTAAATACTTTGAAATATTTTGAACTCGTTTGAAATATTTTAAGTATTTAAAAATATTTTAAAGAAACAAACATTTCGAAATATTTAAAATACTTACAATTACTTTACATTATTTCCAAATACTTCCCAATACTTCAAAATATTTTAAAATACTTGAAAATATTCTAAACTATTTAAAAATATTAGTTCATTTAAATATTTTGAAAGTATTATGATACTTCAGACTACTTCAAAATACTTAAAAATATTTTTAAAAAAACACAAACTATTTCCACTATTGGAAAATAGTTTGAAGTAATTTTAAGTAGTTTAAAATATTTTCAAGTATTTTCAAGTAATCTGAAATTTTATAATACTTTTAAAATTTATATAGCAACAACTGACAGTTTAAAATCTGTGTTTAATGTATTTTATACTTAAAATGCTAATATTTTTAAATTTGAAATATTTTGAAGTCTTTTAAAATATTTTAATGTAGTTTTAAGTATATTTCAATATATTCGAGTAGTTTTAAGTGTTTTTAAATACTTATTATTTTTGAAGTAGTTTTAAATGCTTTTAAATATTTTGAGGTAATTTAAAATATTTTGGAATATTGGGGAAGGTATGTAAATATTTTGGAGAATTGTTAAGAGTTTAGAAATAGTTTAAAGTAATTATAATATATTTGAAATCTTTTGAAGAATTTTTAAATATTTTGGTGTATTTTTTAAAAGTTTGAAGAATTTTTACATAAATTGAAGTTTTTGTAAGTATTTTGAAGTAGTCTGTAGTTTCATAATACTTTTAAAATATTCAAAAAGATTAAAATGTAAAAATGTTTTCATACTTTTTTTATATTATTTTTTATAATATTAAGGGATCATTCACATATTACGTCACACTGTTAGGGAGGGAACATTTTAAAGTCCTTTAAAGTAATTTTAAGTATATTTCAATATTTGCAATTATTTTTAAGTGGTTTCAAATATTTTGGAGTATTTTAAAATATTCTGAAGAATTTTTAAATATTTTGAAGTAATCTGAAGTACTTTAAAGTAGTTTTAAGTATTTTTAAATTTTTTAAAGAAATTTTAAGTGTTTTTAAATGCTTAGAAGTATTCTGAAGTTTCTCTTCTGTAAAAAAAGTAGGCATAACATTTTGTTAAAACGTAATTAACATCATAAAGTAAAAACATTAAAAAAAAATAAATTTCAATGATATAAATGAAAATTTCATGAGATTTTTTCGATTCCGTGAGGAATATTGAAATTCTAGATTTTCCATGTTTTTCTGAGTTGTAGAAAGCCTAACTTTTTAAAGATTTCAAAAAATACTAAAATCTTGTTAATAGATATTTTTAATTAATATTTTTAATTTCAAAACATTTTAAACTTTATTGAAAAGTACATATTCTTTAAAATTTCAGAATAAATGAGTAGATTAAATTTAAAGAATTGAAGTTTGGATAACATTTTACAATTTAATAATGAATTGCAAAGAAGTTGAAAAAAAGCTGAGTATTTAGTGTTTCCAGTCTAGTTTTAAAGATACATTTTTTAAAGAATAAGAATCAGACACAAATAAAAATAAATCTTTGATTTAAATTCAATTCAAGTAATTTAGTACTTTTGTACATAATTCTCGCACGCCTTAACGCGCGTATAATTTGCTAGTAAATTTGAAAATAAAATAAATTCTCCTCAGACCCAGAATATCAAAATTAATTCCAATTTATCATTATTCACTGAAAACGAAACAATTTAAATTCATCACGACTTCTGGTTTAAGCTTTATTTTCAGCCCAATGAAAATGTAAGACATTTTTGCATTATAATTTCCAAATCACTTTTACTGTAAATACTTTGAGTTTACTAATGTCAAAAATTTAAACAAAATCCTGTTATTTTTAGAAATAAATTTTAAAACGAGCCTTCATTTCATTATGATTATTTTGTTTTAATTATTATTATTTATTATTTTATTATAATTTTGTTTACGCTTTTACATTTTACTTTTTTTTCTAAGAATTAAAGTAAAGAGAATTATTGTCAGTACCTAATAATCTTATTTTGAAAGAATTAAATAACACTTGTGTTGAGGTTTACCTTATGTGAACGGGATAACTTTCAACAGTAGCAAGAATTAAAGACGTCCAAGCCACTGCAAAAATAGCGAGGAAACCACCTTCGAAGCTGAGAACAGCAGTTCTGCTTGTATCCGAAAAAACCAGGCAAAGTGCAACGATGGAAGAAAGGAATAAAGAGATACCTGCAAAAATTAAACATGATTAATCAAACGTTTTAAAAATTTTCATTTCATTTCATTTCAAAATTTCATTTTAAAAAAGCCTTTTTATGGACAGTCAAATTTTAAACGGATTCATACGCCAAAGTACTCTATATAAAGGGACATTAATTTTATAAAAGTTTCAACTAGAGCATAGCCACCATTTTGAAGATTTTTAAGCGAATAATATTATAAACAAATTAATCATAAATGATTTTCAGTTACACGAGGCCGAAACGTCTGACAAGATAATTTAAATACCATTTGTCATTGAACCCTAAAAGCCAAAATAATTAGTGGAAACCTTTGAATTTATAAAAGAGGGTTAAAATAAAGAATCTCTACAATAAATTAATAACGACTAAATTAATTGCCTTAATATTTACCAATCAATTTTGGTCTCCGCAATTTAGTGAGTGCAAATCCAGTAAAAGCTGCCGACAACACGATCATAATTTGCCCAACAAGATGACCGTAGATGACTTCCTCAATATAAATATTATAATCCAAGTCCATCGTTGGACACGGATTACTTACACTCAACTCTGTATTATTTTCAAATACGCATCTCACAAACACCTGAGCCGAGAGATCAGTGTCCAAAAATCTACAATCAACGCATTTTTCCATTATTTACAAATACGCAACAAACATGCTGCTATTGATAAAATAATCCACAAAAATACACAAAACACAAAAAAAAAGTTTGGCAAGTTTTGACCTTGCAGAAAAACTAATGAATAAAAAAAAGTGACAATAATGAGAAAATAAAAATGTGACAATTATGAGTAAACAAAAAAGTGACAATTATGAGTAAATAAAAAAGTGACAATTATGAATAAATAAAAAAGTGACAATAATGAGAAAATAAAAATGTGACAATTATGAGTAAATAAAAAAGTGACAATTATCAGTAAATGAAAAAGTGACAATTATAAATAAATAAAAAAGTGACAATTATGAGTAAATAAAGAAGTGACAATAATGAGTAAATAAAAAGTGAAAATAATGAATAAATAAAAAAGTGATAACAATGAATAAAAAATTAGATTAATCATGTCCAAATCTCATTAATAGAATACATACTTGGAATTTTCGATAATACTGTCTATGAAGTGTGTCTTGCTGGACTTGATACTACTAAACTCCACAGCCTGGAAGGTGCAGTTATCAAAATCAACGTGACTAAATATCATTTTGTTAAATCTGAAACAAACATTTTGTTAAAAAATAAAACTTAGAAATATACGACAAGTGAAAGATGTTTTAATAACGCCTTTTTTTGGTTAAAAAAAAACTGTTTTTAAAAAAAAAAAAAAAAAAAAAAAAAAAAAACAATTCTTCTCTATATTGATACCTACTTGCAGTTTAAAAATTTGGAATCCTTATATTGTCGGTTTTCCAAGGAACCTGTGAAAGTTTTGTTCGTTAGCTCTTGATCTTTGAATATTTCTGTGCGAGTCTCATATTCTATTGCTCGCAAAAGTTTCACGTACTCTGGGCACCAAACCATCAACCCATAAAGTCTGAAACAAAATTTTTATTAGTTAAAAACAAATTTTATACCTTCAGAATAATTTTTTGAAATAATTTTTCAGCTGCTAAAACAATTTTTAAGTAAAAAATTAAAGGAAATTCAAATTAAGTATAAAAAGAGCAAATTAGAAAAAATGTTTACTTGTTTACAATGTATTATTTACCTTAATGATAACAAAATATATTTCAGAAAATACAATAATCAGAAAACGAGAACACATTAACTAAAATTAAAAAAAAATGTATGTAAAAATAGACAAATCAGATAAAATTATAGTTAATATTTGAATGTGGAGAAAATTAAGTCGAAATGTAAAAAATGGAGAAAGGAAGCAATTTAATTAAGATAACAAAAACTATGAGATGGTACTTTTTTTTACACCAAAACTGAGTACAAAAAAGTGTGAAAAATTTTAATTCATAAGAAAATTATCAAATGAACGAATAATTGAAGAATACAGATAACAAATTGCTTTTATTGCAAGTCAGTTTATAGTATTAAATAAATAAATAATAATAAAAAAGAATAATAAGAAACTATTATGTTGTTTGTTTATTTACCTATAAAATAACAGGAAAAAAGCAAATAAGAAATAAATAAAAATAAATAAAAATAAAATAAGAAAATAAATAAATAAAATAAATAAATAAAATAATTTAATATAAAGAGGAAGTAAAAGAAAATTACCAAATAAACGAATAAACGAATAATTGACAATAATAAAGAAAATACAATGGGAATAAATATGGGAAATAAACAAATAAATATTATACAGAAAAATTGTAAAAAAAATGCTAGGAAATCATACGAATAAAAGTTGAAAAAATTACTAGAAATTAACAAAAATAGCGTAAAAGTTCAAATACAAAAAAAACTTTTGTTAAAAATAAATGCATAAAGATATTAAGTAAAAAATTACTTTTAGAAAACAAAGAAAATAATACCTACATAATCTAAAAAAACCGATTCAAACGGTACAAAAAGAATAAACAATAAATACGAAAAATTTAAGGTAAGAACACGAAGAAGAATTAAAGAAAAAATTCACGGCAAAAATATGAAATGACAAGAAATGCGATGAAAAAATGCCTTAATTACATAAAAAAAATGATCGAAAATGTTACAATTACCTAAAAAGAATGTGTAATAAAAAAAATTGACCAAAAAAATCTGAAGAAAATAATCCAAACTGGAGATATTTTTTTAATAAAAGAAGGAACAAATGAAAATCTACATTAATTAAACAAAAATTTTAAGGTAAATAATGTATAAAAATGTTGAAAATTATTGAAAGATAAATAAAATATTGAAAAAAGTAGAATCAGGACGAAAGTTGAAAAAATAATAGCAAACTAGAAATTCAAAAATTAAGATAATAAATTTTTAAACTAAAGAATGTAAATAGCCGAACATTTCAGGAATGAATGAAATGAAACTTTTTTTGATATAAAGGAAAAATGCAATAAAAAGCCACTATTATTTAATAATGAAGAAAATCGGATGAAATCAGTTAAAATTGAAAAAATGTAATTTTGACAAAATTTTTCAAAAATGGAAAGAAAATACAAAAAATTCCTAATTATGTAAATCCCTTTTTTACTAGTAACATTTAGTAGTAAAATTTAGTAATAAAATAAAAGAACGTGCCCTGGCAACAAAAAATGTATAGTAATTCGAAAGCTGCAAGTCGCTAAACAAAATATTATTGTTTTGAAAATTTGTCAATATTAAAATTTGCGTCTATACCTTGTGTGCTGTTCACAATTTTTCCCTAAATAACCAGTAAATAATTGAACCACCTGCGATCAAAAGGGGTTACGCGTCACTTTCGTTGGCCCCTGGATCAGCCGTAGATTCGCTGTACGCGGGGCCAACGAAATTCACGCGTAACCCCTTTTGATCGCAGGCGGTTTAATTACTCTATGTATTAACAAACAAAATTATAATAAAATAAAAATAAATACCTTCCTAAAATTGATGAGGATGTAAAAAATCGTTATAAGCATTTACTATTAAATGAAAACAAATCGAGTAGCATAAGAAGCCATTCATTAATTACAGGGATCACAGTCGTTTTTTCATTCAATTTTAAGTGTAAAAGGGGATTTTGGAATGAAGAAAAAAAAGGATAATATTGTAATATTTAAAAACTTGAAGAGCGTTAGATAGTTTCTTGCTATTAATTTAAAAAAACATAATTGATCTCCTTTCATTCAATGAGTTTTCCATGAGAAATCCATCTCCATCCATCCATTCCATCTTCATGAGAGAAATAGAAAAGTTTTCATAATATTTCGTAAGCGTGTGTATTAAAAAAAAATGAATTTTTCAACATTTTGTAAGAATTTGAATTAGTTTTCAAAAAATGAATGTTTTTGCTTCCTCACAGGGAAGCATTGTTTTCGGTCCGATTATCGATTTTCCAAAAATAGTCTAAATCAACTCAACTTCACCCAAAAAGTATAAATACGAAGTTTTAGGCCAATGTCCAGATGTATATGTGTGTGTGGTCGTTTTTTTTCGACTCTCTATCTCGAGAACGCTTTAACCGATTTTAATGAAATTTGGCACAGTTATTACACTCATAAAAATTAAGAAATTGACACTAGGAATTTTAGAAATACTCAAACAAAAAATTTTGAGAACACTTTTTCCTTTAAAAATACGGTCTTTTCAATAATTTTTTTTCCTGATTAAAAATTGAAGTAAATAATGAAAATACTTTGTTGAAATGTTAAGTTTTAAATTGACGAGTTACGGTTTTTCTGTTCTAAAGTTATTTTGAATTACTAAGCTTTACGCGCGACCGGAAGTCTACAGTTTTTG
>WNHD01003868.1:0-12027 GCA_011057455.1 Ganaspis sp. Gsp50
ATGCCTTATTTATGTACCCTATAAATGGCCATTCTGGTCGAAGGGACCCCTTTCTGTATAAAGGTGTAAATAAAATAAAATAAAATAAAATAAAATAAAGATAATGCAGCTAAAAAAACAAACATCATTTAAAAATTACATACCTAATTTTTAAGTCCTTTTTTAAGACTATAGCGTCAATTATATTTCAAAACATAAGATTTTAATTAGACTTATAAAAATATGAAATAAAATCTTGTAAATTTGTCACTTTTAAATTATACATTTTTAAAATTAATTCTTAAAAGAAAGCGCTAATTTCGAGTTTACTATATTGGATTAAAAAATGAATTATACTGTAGAAACCCGTTTATCCAAACCTTAGTTATGGGCAATAGCGTTTATCTGGACCACTTTTTCAGACGACAACTAAATTCGATTTTGTTTATTTGTAAAGATTTAATCTTTCAATCTTACTTTTTACAATAATTCTTTATCTATTTTTTACGTAAATACCTTTTCAACGTTAGTTTTATGGAATCTTAATTGTTTTTGTAGTTCTAAAATAAATTTGTAGTTTATAATGTGTTTCAAAAAATTGTTTTTTCTCAATCCTCCGAATATCTAGATCTACTGGTGTCCGAATGGCATGTACCAAACATTATTCAAGATAAACGAGGCTCTACTGTATATATATTTCTTGCAAAATAAATAATACGATAACAATTAATTACCTTCTAATCAGTCCAATATAATTGATACAGGAAAATAATTTTTTTTTTAAAAATCAGATTTCCCGATTCTTTTTTTTTCCTTTTGCCAGAAAATCTCTATATTTCCTTTCTTATTAGACTCTGCATTTCTGAATTTATTCGCTTTACAAGTGTCCATATAGCCGGCCATTTCACGTAAAATGTGTTAATTCTGAAAAAAGATAATTAATTTTAAGGTAAGTATTATTATATTTCTCATACTAATTCTTTGCATGTCAGAGAAGTAATAATGCAGTTAATTTAAAAAATGATAACGTATATTTACCTTTAGAAATAAGTTTTACGAAACATGTAAAAAATTTAGAGCTTGCTTCTCTCCTTGAATTTCTAAAATGATGCATTTGTTTTTTATTTCGTCGATGTGTATTAAATTTTCCTTAGTACTACGAGTACCTAGTTTGTAAATTCCGACTTGTGTCGATTTGCATGGATAATTAAAAGAATCACCCTCATTTTTAAGATCATAACCTTTCACAAAAATACTTTTTTCAATCTTTAAAAAACCATTCACTTCGATAAATTGGTTATTCTGTAATAAGATAACGTTATCTGGGTGACTTGTTCCAATCATCATTTCTTTTAAAGTGACACTTTCAATCTCTTCTTCTGACTGGTCTTTATATTCAATCTTTAAGCTTTCTTTTAGCTGGACAGGATTATTGACTGCAAACTTAAATTCCGATGGTAATTCTGGGCAATGTTCTATTTCAGAAATTCTTTTAATGAGTTGAGGAACAATATCTTTTCGTCCTTTAACTAATGATTTTAGTAGTCCCAGACAATTTTCAAAAGGAAATGCCGTAAAATTTGATAAAGATGTTCTCATGTGTTCGACATCATCAGCAACATGGATTAAATTGTGATTGTTAATTGTTTGGCAGTCTTCTCCATAGTAAGTAGGCAGCAAGATTACAAACTTCTCTAACAAATCTTTTGCATACTTTGCGTTTTCTAACGCTAATTGTGAAGAGCATAAAATACGACAAGCAACAAATAAAAGCATAAAATGTTTGTAACGATCCTTATCTAAAACATGCTTTAGGACAATACTGCTACAATATAATAACACGAACCGAAATTGTGTAGCCTTCCAGTGGACTAAGTTATCGAGATCTAAAGTCTTTCTTTGAAATTCAAAACAAATTCCAGCTTTTGCACATTCTAGAAGAAACTGTAGCTTTTTTTTCTGCTTTGGTGCCAGTTTTGCAATTCGATTTTTCGTAGACATCCACTCTTCAAGTAAATACTTAATAATACCTTCATGAAGTAAGTGCATTGAGTCTAAAAAGACATGTTTTACCGGGTCAAATCCAATTATATTTAAAAGATAACACTCCTTTACATGGTGTTCACTTTGCACTTTATTTTCAAATGATGCTTTGGTTCGTGGTAAGCAGTTTACTTCTGTATAAACTCTTTTATGATTTATTGTTAGGCCATGTATTTCGCAACGCTCGCAAGCACAAAATCCAGTATGTCCTTTGCTTCCTTTTATAAAAGCTCTGGCCGGAGTGTCGCATACAAATCCTTTAAAGTTTACAAGATATAATTTGTCCTTAATTATTATTCCATTTAAGATGAGGCGGTTCAATTCGTCAATCAGTTGTTCGAAAAATTCTTGGGTAGAAGCAGGTTTCGCATTTCCACTAAAAACAGCAATAATAAAAGGTGAACAATTGTAGTTTTTATGATCAACTAAACATAATATAGGCCATAATTGTTCGCGAGAGTTTTGGAAAAGCTGCATTCCATCAATATTTATTAGAATATCTATAATATCTTCAAGATAAACTGTTGAATCAATGGTTTTATTCAATCCTTCAGCGAGTCCAAAATAAACAAAGGTTCCAAGTTTTTCTCGAGCACTTAGCATGGTTTTAATATCAAAATTTATCGTCGAATCGGATGGAAGAAGAGTTGCTGTTGATTGTGGAATCTTGCTTACACCTTCGTCTTTTAAAAGTTTTAGCAAATCGTCTATGCAGTTTCGAGTTAAATTTTTCCTATGTTTTATTGCCCAAACATGTAATCTTGTCCTTATACTGCTTTTATTCCTTTTGGGTTGACTGTCATTTGTTGGTCGTGAATTGGCAGAAAGCTGCTTCATTTCGCCATCACTGGTGTCTGATGTATCAGTACTGTAATCAAGATTAACAGGATTAGTGGTAACATCATCCTTAAAATCCACATCTTGATTATTTCTTTCTTCATGAGACTGCAATACATTTTGAAGGTTATCTTCAACGCGTCGTCTTTTGCTATCAATTACTTCATGATTCAGCTGAGATTCCTCGTCAATAATATTTTGATGTAACTCAGAATTATCTGAGTTTTGTTCTCCATTATCAATTTTTTCATTGACATATAATTCACTTAGAAATTTGTCCTCCGAAATATATTCTTGAACCTCAGCAGCATTTTTTTCTTGTTCTGTAGATTGATTTAATTTTCGTTTCAGGTCTCGATATTTTTTAGTTCGATAGTAATCTGACATGTTTGCTTATATTCTCCTAAAAAAAAGAGAAACTAATAAATGATAAGGTATTTTCCTTTTGAAAATCTGTGACAAGAGATTAATGCTACAAATTTAAAATCATGCACTTTTGCTTCCTCATAGAGAAAGCTTTGCAGAAGTACCAATTTCAGATTTTCAAAAAATTCAGATTCAGATTTTCATTTAACAAGTATGCATACGAATTTTTCAGTCAAGGCACAACCTGATGAGGCTAAATATCATTTGTCTACCAAATGTCATTAAGATCGGTTTAAGAATTGTAGAGAAATTCGGCCTACTGAACACACACATACAATAATATTTGATATAATTATTACGCTTATAAATATCTACAAACAGACACAGGGATTTTTATAAATACTTCAACATTGTCTAGCATACTATTTCTTTAAAAAAATATTTTTCTACAAAATTTGTTACCTAATAATAATTCAAATTAATTGATTACAAAATTATATTTCTTTCATCAAAACGAATCGACTAAGTAAATGACAGTTATATTTATTTTTGACATTTAAAATTCCCTTTTTTTATATACGTACATTTTAAATTTTTAATTTTCTATAATTTTTTCTAAATAATAAAGATTAGCAGAAAACCATTAAAAGATCGATCTATAATAAGTACATTTTTTAAAAAAAAATAAAAAATAATGATTGTTTTTAAAAAACTGTAATTTCTTGGTTTTTTCTTGTCGCCTCTCTATTTTTCAATTTCTTATTTAGATCATTTGAAGTAAATATTTCTCTATGAGGAAACCAAAATATCCATAAAATAAATAAAGAACATAATTTTACACTAGTTTCAAATATTTCCATATACACTTTCCTTTTTTTCAAATAAAAATCAAAGAAATTTATTTCTCTATTTACATATTTCGTACATTCTTTTAACAAAAATGTCTACGAGGTTTTCATGATATGAAACAATACAATGAATTTTACATGGACCGTAAGCAACGATCGACCCCCCCCCCTTCCCCCTTAGATGCTTACGTAATACTTGAATGACCCCTAATCATGAACTCAAAATTGAATGAATCTTTTCTTAAAAACAATTGGGGGGTTGGCGCGCGAAGCGCGCAGAGGGGCCAAGCCCCCCTAGTAATCAATATAAATATTTAATATAAAAGAGATTTTTTTCACAAAATATAAATATTAACCAAATTACAAAATATATTACCTATTAAGTTAAAACATCAAGTAGCGTTATTTTACCATGTCAAAATTAAAATCCGTGTAAAGAAAACACTTTGTTAAAAAAAAAGCTTAAAACTGAGTGAAAATTTGCCTGACATGTCGCAACGGTAGTTCAATGACAACTAAATATCGATAATTAGAAATAAGAAAGACTTTCCGAATTTGAAATGAATTCAGATACTTTCACAGAAGTCAATAAACTTGAAACAAAACAAACAAGTCGACCTAAGGTTACGTATTTAATCTACTAAGCAATAAATAAATATATAAGCAATAAATATAAATATTTATTTTAAACTTAAATTTTTACAAAAGAATAATCTTAACTTAAATAAATAAAAATATCTTAAAGTCTCTTACCTGCTATTCCTGCCGTGCTGAGATTACTTAAATTAATAATATACAATAAACTGAAGAGATTCATCTGTTTTCTAATTACAATTATAAGTCAAAACGTATTTTCTAATTAATATTTCTTGAATTCAATTTTATAAAACTCTTAGAACAAAATATTAAAAACTGATATACAGAAAGTAGATTGTTTTCATTTAATACCGTTTGCTCACATTTTTATTACAAAACCACAATACAGTTTATTCTTTATATGGTTTATAACATCCACAATATTAATATCAGAAGTCAAACAGAGAAATGCAGCCATAAAATAATCTTTAATTGACAAAGCAAAAATCATCAATCAACAAGCATCGCCATAATTGACAGAAGAAAACTATAGTCCTGTCTGCTAAGAGTCTATTACGCAAGTACATTCGCCATTTGTAAATTTTCAGCAGTGTTACCTCTCAAATTTTAAATAATTACTTAAGGAATGTAAATATTAATAAGTTATTTTAGCAAAATACTTAAAATCATAAAGACTAAAAGAGTTTAATTAGCAAAATCAAACCAATTTGCCTAATTAATTTTAGTATATGAAAATGTAAACAAAACAAAATATCTCCTGATTTTACATTTAGATGTTGGCAGCAATTCTATGATTAGTCATAGCCGTTAAAGTTGTATAGTGAAGTGCACGTGAGAGTCAAATATGCCGGTAAACTTTTAACGAAGCTGAATAATTATTTTGTGTACATTGTTATAAAAAGATAAGGTCGTGCAAAATCTTTTTAAATTAAGGTGAGTCAAAGAAAAAGACACAATTCGTTATTCTCAAATAGAATATTTTCTTGAAAATATACTTGATAGTTTTAATTCAAAGTTGCGTGGAAAGAAATGTTCATTCACATAACCTTACATGTTTCAATACATATAAATTATTGTGTCAAGTTTGAGTTTTAAAGTTACCCATATAAAGAAGAATTCATTTTTATGACATGATTATTATTCTTGTAAGTTTGTTTTTGAAAGGATTGAAAGTACGAAAGAAATTTGATTCAAAATCTAAAGGTCTTGATAAGGTTTTATCAATCGCGCTAAGTAACATTTTAATAATTATATTCAAGCAATTAACATATAGTATTGAAAATTTATCAAAATTCATATTTTTACTTTTATTTCTTTTTTTAACAAACATGGAATTCATTTTGTATTTTATATTTCTTAAAAAAATATAACAGAATTTAAAATTTAACAAAATATCAATTTTTTATTATTTATTCTTGGTGTTTTGATAATTACATATTATTCATTAAAAAATTGTATATCTCATTGTAATAATGCTTCCACAAAATTTTGCCAGAAGTCTAGAATGGCAGTAATAATAATAGTTATATTAAAAAATGAACAATCTCTTAGAATAATTATTAAACTTAATAAAATGAAAGATTACAGTGATTAAAATTTTGAGATTCTGCAACAAAAATATCCAGTATTTGCTTTTAATTCAATAAAAATGTTTCATTATACACTCTAAACTTTGTGAAGATTGAGAATTGCAAATTCGTCGTTCGCTTTATTTGTTTAATCATTTAATCACATTTTGAAATCTACAAACTCTAGATTGTTATTAGTAAACAGTCGTTAAGGTTAAGTGACGAAATCTAAAAGTATGTACTTCTAAAATGGGTTTTACGTAATTAATAGATACAAAATTTAATAAAACTTCATATTATTTCGTGTAATAAATCCTCGAATTTTTCTTTGTAAATATAAAGCTTCATTTTTATTATCATTGTTTGATTTAAATGGAAAATAAAGTACCATTAACTTTCTTTAAATTTGTTATACCTTCGGTCGTGAATTTTTTTAAATAAGGAAATTGTAATCTGTAATTTAAAAACAAAAATTTCAATTTTACCGTTTTGAAAATATTCACATTTGTTTATAACAAAATTTTTTATCTTAAAAATTTGTTCATTTTATTGAAAAATTACTGAGTTTTGGAAAATTTAATTCGCCTCAATAACTGTTCAAGCAATAACAGTCTAGAGGTTGCATATGATTTTAAAACTGTGGTTGAACGAGCATAAAAAATAACAGGATAATGACAAATGTACAATTCTGAATCTTTTAAAAGTATAGATTGCATACAAAAGTATTTTTAGAAAATTTAATTGAATAAACAATAAATTATATGTAATAAAATAAATAATTTAATTTTCAACTTAATTGCAGATTAAAAGATGAATCCGAAATTTTTTCTTATAGAATTTCCAACAGAGAAAAAACAGAATTTACGGAAATCAAAAAAATGTAAGACCAAAAGAAGTGTTGAGATTCTCCCTGTCTCTTGGTTATTTCGTAATCAACAAAAAGAGTGGCGTTGTAAATACCCAGACGATGAAGATTACAGGAAAATTGATTTCTGGGTTAGACAAGAAATTGATCCTGATCCAAAATGGCAGGATTTTGCTGTTATTGTGATTAAAGAAGCTCGTACGTAAATCTTGTTAATATCAACAAATTATAATTATCTGAAGTGTCGATGTCAAATTAGTTTTCCTTCCGCCACACAGCACTGAAACTACCCTGAAGGTTATGAATGTTCAGGAGAGATTTGGTGTTGTGCGGGCGTACAGCAATACATGTTACAAATATTTATATTTCAAGGGGATTATGACCAGGCACTTCGAAGACTGGACAGAATGTGCTTAAATGGCGAAGTGGAAAGCAGTACATTTGAAGCAGATGAAGAGAATTCTGTCAAAATAGTACCGGAAACACTTCATGTCCTGACAAGAGAAGAGGCTTCATCGGTATTAAATAGTATACCGCCATTCATGGATGCAAAACAAAAGGAAACAGGTTTCATGCTTTCTTTATATTAGTTATTAGTTTTTTAAACTTAAATTTTTTTGAAATGCTTGTTTATACTCATTTAACGTTTTCGCTTAAAAATAACTTATTGAAGTTTATCAACTTCTATCTTATATTTAGTACAAGATTAATTTTTTTATTTAGAAATGGACGGGCATAAAATAGTTTTATTTTGAAAAAATATGATTGTTTTTATTAAACCCATTAAATTTTATCTTAAAATTTATTTTTCAATATAAAAAAGATAAAACATGGCAAGGATCAGGGAATGGTCAGAGAATAGTCATGGAAAAGTCAAGAAAAGTCAGGAAATGTTTTTTGCTAACAGCGTTAGACCCTGTAAAAAATCTAGTTTTATTAATAATCTAATTTACTGTATTAAAATGTAGCAAGTGACGTAGAGTATCAAGTAATTTATGAACGTTCCCTGGCAAAAAACTTGTAAAATATCGAGATAATTTTATGTAGCACCTACTACCAATAAAAACAAAATTATATTATTTAGGAAGATTTATTTGAAATTGAGAACAAAAGTGAAAGCAAAAAAAAGAAACAAAAACAAAACAGAGCAAAAAACAAAATCAAAGATAACAAAACAAACATAAAATAAAAAATCAAAAGTAACAATTATCAATTTATATTTTATATTGAAATATACTTTATCAGTTTTTTAATTTTGCAGCATCGAAAGCTCAGCATTTATTGGAAAAATCTCCTTCATTAATACCAGGAAACAAAAATGGGAAAAGTGCTACTGGAAACAATGATACTGACTGTTCAAACTCTGAGATTTCTTTTCTTGATGAAAGTGTGCGAATGCAAATGCGTAAAAAGCAAAGAAAACAAAATTTACAGAACAGTAAAAGTTCGTTTTTTTTGTCGCTCTGTAGATTAATTGTTTAAATTTAACTTAAACAATTATCTATATTTTTAACAATTATCTAATTATATTGTCTATATTTTATATTGAACTGTATTTTATCAATTTATTAATTTTACAGTACCGAAAGTTCAAAATTCATTGGAAAAATCTTCTTTAATGCCAAGAAACGAAAATTGTAAAAGCGATACTGGAACAAGTGAAAATGAGAGTTCAGACTCTGAGATTCCTTATACTGCTGATAGCAAGAAAAAGCAAATGCGTAAACAGCAAGGACAACAATTTTTATTGAGCAGCAAAGGTTCGTATTTTTTGCCACTCTTTAAAATGATTTTTTAGTTTCCATTTTTTTATTTCTAAATATGACAAATCCAAATAATTTATTCATAAAATATAAGTAATTCTACTCCTATCTATGAAAAAAAATTGCAGTGTATATAGCAAAAACGATAAAGAAAAATAATCTTTTTTTTTCATTTTTGATCTCATTTTATATAAAAAATTTTTGTTAACTCAAGTATTAACTTAAAAACTAAATTTAATCATTTCTCAAATTACACAGGTATTTAAAATTTTGAAAAATATTTCATCATTAAACAGCATTTAATTATTCTAATTTTAATTCTAAAAACGTATATTAGAATAATGTTTTTCTAGTTTCTTTTGTATTTTAAATAACTTTTTTTAAAAAATATGTTTCTCGTTAATAGACAAAAGATCAGACGTTATAAATGTCGACAGCTCTTCAAGCGAGGAAGATACGACGAGAACTAAGGACTTAGTACCTGACAATGAGAAAGAAGCTCAACATCCAGGAGCGAAAAAACGTACGTTTTAACAATTGAGGATTCCATAAGCGGTTATAGAGTTTTGAGAATTCGCTTCGTTGAATGTCAAAATTACAATTTTAACCATATTTTAAATTAAGTAAACTAATTTAACTTAAATTTAAAATTTTTAAAAATTGCTATTCGCACATTACTTTGAATCACGGTCAAACGCGGCGACATTTAAAAATTCTATAACTTCTTATTGAATTCGGCCCCTCAATTATTTAAGGTTTTATGACAATATGAAAGAGAAGGTCGATTGGCACCTGCTCTATTCTAAATAATAATAAAGTATTCAAACTTATATTTTACGACAATTTATACACGAACACTAACTTTAAGATTTTGTTCTCATATTTTTAACGCATATTTTATCTAGGAAAATTATCGTTGAATGCTGGAGAAGGTGTGCCTACTGATTACCATGAGAAATCACTATCACCAATTGAAGGAAATGGAAAAAGCTTAAAACTAAAAACTGCACATACTGATGACCGTAAGTACATTTTTCATATATATTTTTTTAAACATGTATAAATACGCATATTTACAATAATATGGTAATATTGTTATTACTCATCCTTTGCATTATTTACAGTTTCTAAAATCCTTCTTGAAGCTGTTGAAAAATCGGAACAAAATATTAAAAATTACATAGAAAAAAGTTTAGTAAGAAGATTCCAATATGATTTAAAACAAAGGACAGAAGAAATATTAAATTCAATTAAGAATCTTGTAATAGGTTCTGATTTAAAATCACTGTCAGATGAACGAACAATAAGTCGTCTTCCCATTAAAACTTATGACGAATTCCAATTATTCGACATTGAAATAAATACTAATAAGGAAATTAGAGAGACTGTGGTAAATTTTCACGTCAAATTATTATATAATATATTAATATTATTTTTAATATTATTATTATTATTATTATTATTTTTAGCTTAATATTTACAAATAACAATAGGAACATATTTCAGAACAAACACATTTTACGTGAAATTGCCGGCTCGATGGACATTCGTAAAGCGATTAAGACAGTTATGCCAAGTCTAATAAAAAAGGAAGTACAGTTGAGATTTTCTGGTAAAGGGAAATTAAAGAAAGGAGTCGGGAAAGAAGATTTTTCAAAAACAAATTTATTCTCCTGCATTAAAGGTAAGTAATTAACTCATATTGTATTATTTATGCTGTGAAAAAATAAAAATAATTTATAATTAAACTTAATATAGTAAAAGTAAAATTCAAATTATAGTACCTTGTCTGAACAACTAATTTTAAAAAAGTTTAATTTTAAATGACAAATTTTCAAGGTTTAATTTCATACTTTAATTAATTTAATTAAAACACAGTTCTTTTCTTTTACAATTATCACAATGAGTTTATCAGATTTTACTATATATATGTATGTAAGTTTATTTAATGTTTGTTTTTTTCAGCTGCGTTGTCTTATAAATTTAAAGATTCCAAGGAAGGAAATATTAGCTCTTTTATAGGAATTTGGTTGGCTCAGTCTGGAGATCGAGAAGGTGGGAGAAAGAAAAGATCCACGGAACTGCTGGAAAAATCTGTTTCCGATGATCCAAATTTAAAAAGAAATACATCATCCGACAATCCGGCAGAAATAAGTGAAATTTCACATTCAGTTAGCGAAACTGCGGAAAATGTTTAAATATTTTTAATGTTTTTATATTATTTAGAAAAGAGTAACATTATTTAAATTTACGTTATTATTTTTATAAAAAATTGCTAATTTATCGTTAATTTAAAACAACGGTTAGGACTTCTTTAATCGGAACTCGATCTTCGTTATCAAAAAGAACTTATTTTTAAAAAAGTTTAATTTCTTCATTGAATATAAATAGGACTTCTAGTAGGACTTCTTTAATCGGAACTCGTTCTTCGTTATCAAAAAGAACTTATTTTTTAAAAAGTTTAATTTCTTCATTGAATATAAATATTTTTGATGGCTTTCGAATCAAAGAAAATATAAGTACCTACTTATTAATAAAAATTTTAATTTAAAAAAATAAGAAAAAACTAACGTCCAAACTAACAAAGAGAAGTTCTACTGCACATTTCTCATTACATTGCAAGTTTTTATCAATGTTTTAATATTTTATGACACTATCTTAATATTAATATATTTAAAATTATATTATACATTTAATTATTAATTAATATAACTATATTTCAAATGTTTAAATGTTCTTGGTATAATACAAATATCATTAATAAGCATTTCCACTAAAACAAGAAAAAGTATGTAATACGCGAAATAATGTGAAACGATATTATAACAAAAATGTTATTTAAAATAACTGCCTATTATGTTTTAAAACATTTCTGTTTTGTATACAAATTTTTGTAATTTTTCAAATAAACAGTTAAATAAAAAGATAACTATTTTCAATAATACCAGTAAAAATGTATATCAATTTTTATCATTTTTTTATTTTTTGTTGGTAATTTGATTAAAAAAAATAGTTGAAACATGTCTGTATTATCCCGTTTTAAAATTTTAATAAAAATGAAGTAAAAAAAAAGAAATATGAATAAATAATATAATATAAAATAATGAATAACAAAATAAAAATAATAAATTCGTAAATGATTTATTAAATATACTTTTTAT
>WNHD01003869.1:1340-30816 GCA_011057455.1 Ganaspis sp. Gsp50
CTTTTTGTCTTTTTGTCTTTTTGTCATTTTGTCTTTTTGTCTTTTTTTAATCTCTTTTGTCTTTTTGGGTTTGTTTTTTTAATTCTTTGTATCATGTTTTCGTTTTTGTGTGCCTTTTTCGTTCGTGGATTCACGAGAGGTATTTTTTAAAGTTTGGAGATAAAAAAAACGGAGTGAAAAGTAGAACTTAGGTTTAAGCTCACAGTTTAAGGACACAAAAGAATGGAGCTTAAGTTAACCCTTTAAATCCCCGAAATGGAGTAACAGATACTTTGAATATTGCACATCGGACTTAATGCCATCCTATGCGAATTTTACGGCATGAAATCTGCGAAAGCTAACATATTCTATATTTAGTGGTGCCATGCCATTGCAATTGACTGTTTCAGTGTGGAACAAGGACTTTCAATAAATGTAGATACTATCGAAAATGGTTTTACGACTGAACTAAGAACAGAGTACTTTGTGAGAAAAGAGAAAAGAAAATACAGAAAAGGTATATTGTACCTTCTTTATAGAGTATGAAATTTTATGTTTCATGTCTCAATTCTCAAGTTTGTTTCAAAGTATTTAAACATCTTTCATTTTTACAGAAAAATTTAAACGAGTAAATAAAAGTAAATATTGAATTTTTATTTCTTTGTTTATTTATACATCATGGAAGTATAGAATGATGGACGAATGTTGTAGAAGTAAATTAAAAACAATAGAATTGAAAAAGAAAAAAGTAAATGCTAAAGTAAATAACAGACAAAAGTAAATTGAAATGTTAAAAGTAAATAACAATGACAAAAGTAAATTAAAATTTTAAAAGTAAATAACAATGACAAAAGTAAATTGAAATGTTAAAAGTGAATAACAATGACAAAAGTAAATTAAAATTTTAAAAGTAAATAACAATGACAAAAGTAAATTAAAATTTTAAAATTAAATAACAATGACAAAAGTAAATTAAAATTTTAAAAGTAAATAACAATGACAAAAGTAAATTAAAATGTTAAAAGTAAATAACAATGACAAAAGTAAATTAAAATGTTAAAAGCAAATAACAATGAAAGAAGTAAAAGTGTTAAAAGTAAATAACAATGCTAAAAATAAATTAAAATGATAAAAAATAAATCCAACGATAAAAAATTGTTCCTCGATCAAAACCGATTTAAATTAAATTTTCAAAGTACGTTAATAAAGGACAGGAATTATCTCCCTCCTTTTCTTTTCTATTGTCACTATTCTCGATCGTAAGAATTAATAAACTGTATTGTGAACCTTTTGAAATCAATTTTTAATATAATTCTGAAGATAAATTATAATTCCTGTTTGCCTGAAGACTGGAAAATATACTGAATAGAAGAAATGATCATAAAGAAAAAAAATCTTTATTAAATCTGAAAATTAATAAACTGACAAATACTTTTTTTTCTTACAAAGAATTCGATTCAGGATTTTCGATTCAGCTGAATATATGAAAAGAATTTTCAAGTGGGATTTTGATTCTTTTCTAATTTCTTTTAAGACGAGGTATTCGTCTTTCTCTTCACGCCCGATGTCAAGATGGACTGTGCTATCTTTCCATTTCGTGCGAACAATGACTGGAAAAAATAATAAAAACCCATCCATTCAACAAACGGTTAGCGAATGCCGGCACATGAGGTGGATACTTAGTGGCCATGGCAACGGTACCAACTATTTTTCAGTTTTCCGCTTTTACAGATATCCGCTCGCCCCATCTAGTGAATTTATCTTTCTCTCTTTATTTCTTCTCCTTTCTCTCCATCAACCCTTTTTCTTCTTACCTTCATTTTTATGTGACTTTACTCTCTTTATATTCTTCACTTTCTTTATATTTATCTTACACTTTCTTCAACGAGACTTTCAGCATTTGAACTTTAATCGCACTTTAAGAGTTTTTCACACAGATCAGAGTTTTTGTGTTAGGAATTTTTCCTTATGTTCAAAATACCAAAAAGCGTAAATTTTATAGATTATTGATATTCTGGAGATTTTTGACATTCTCAGGATTTTTTATATTCTCTGTTTGTAATGAAACTCGTAAAAAATTCGATTTCCTTTGACCTTCATGAATCCATGTTTTTTATTCCTTTTTTCTTCAGATTGGATGCGTTTTTGTGAAATCTCTTGTGTACTCTTTTGTACTTTTTTGTACTTTTCTGTACTTTTTTGTACTCTTTTGTACTTTTTTGTACTCTTTTGTACTCTTTTGTAGTCTTTTGTACTCTTTTGTACTCTTTTGTACTTTTTTGTAGTCTTTTGTACTCTTGTGTACTCTTTTGTACTCTTTTGTACTCTTTTGTACTCTTTTGTACTCTCTTGTACTTTTTTGTACTTTTTTGTACCTATTTGTACTGTTCTGTACTTTTTTGTACTCTTCTGTACTTTTTTTGTACCTTTTTGTACTTTTCTATACTCTTTTGTACTTTTCTGTACTTTTTTGTACTTTTCTGTACTTTTTATGTGCTTTTTTAAAAAAAATTTATATTACCTTGCGAACAATATGAAGACGAAATAAGTGAAGATGCAATTGTTTCGGAATCGTTACAAGTGATACTTGAGAAAGATCGTATGTCAATTTGGTTGAGACTTGAGGATATAAATCCCGGATATGTCCGAGTGGATCTTGGACTTGGTATTGCGCATTGTGCGGTCGATTTAGAATGGTACAAAGTCGAAGTTGGCTTAGAGTGGAAGAATGAAAAGAAAAGAACCTGTCGTTGATATCGTGTCTCAAGTTGATCGTCTCTCCAACACTGCTAACGATATTATCTTTTATTTATAACTCCATTCGACCCCGCTTCCTTCAAGTGTCCAGCTTCTCTTCTGTCACATCTCCCCCACAATATTTTGTCACAATCTGATTCACTACAAATGGAATTTAATATTTATATTGTTTACATTGTGTCATATTTCATTCTTTATGTTCATTATTTTATATTACATTATATTAAATCGTATACTTAATTATATACTTAATTGTATACATAACTGTATATACTTAATTATATACTTAATTGTATACTTAATTGTATACTTAATTGTATACTTAATTGTATACTTAATTGTATACTTAATTATATACTAAATTATATACTAAATTGTATACTTAAATATACACTTAATTATTCATCGTAAAGACTTAATTACGAATTCATAATCCGAATCCGTAAATTCTGATTTGCAAGTCTAACAGTGGTTGCAATGTAATTCTTACAAAGTGACTGCTTAATTATAAAAAGAGAAAACATTCGCGTATTCTTAGCGTGTCATCTTTCGTGAAATACAGCGACATTTGTGAGTACTTTTTTTGTCGCCCGGATGAGTTGACGCGTTTCCATTAACATTTTCCTGTCTTTTTTATGTCCCCGTGCTTTCAAGAAAACTTTAAGCGAAAGTCGTGCGTTTTTGCATTTTGGTAGGATAAAGGCACTTTTCTAACGTTCGACAGGATTCTCACCCATTGAGGCGGAAGCTTGATACATACTTGGAAATAAACATCAAACACGACCTTTTCAGCGAAGAATCACTCAAGCAAGAAATCCAAAAAAATGTATAAAAATAGATACACAGTTAATAATACAATTTCCAAT
Source organism: Ganaspis sp. Gsp50 (assembly GCA_011057455.1). Lineage (NCBI taxonomy): Eukaryota > Metazoa > Arthropoda > Insecta > Hymenoptera > Figitidae > Ganaspis > Ganaspis sp. Gsp50. The sequence continues at coordinate 4,943 of WNHD01003869.1, forward strand.
AAAATTTTCAAACACTGAATTGAAAAATTTGAATCTAGAAATCTAAATTAAATTCGGAACACTTGAATTAATTTTCAAACCTAAATTAGTTTTTGTTAAATTTAATTTGTAATCAAATTTGATTACCCAAATTTGATTTTTATGGAATTGGCTTTTCAAAACGCAAAAAATTAGGTTTTTCAAAATTTGAATTAGTTTTTCAAAACCCGAGTTGGTTTTTAAAGCTAAATTGGTTTTTAAAATCCAAATTCGCTTTGTCTGTCTGGAATGGAATTTTTGTTAATAATACTTGAATGAATTGTGTAAAATAGCTTTTTTAAACTATAGATTACGTTTTGAAATATTATTTTTAAAGTTCAGTATAAGTTCAGTATTACTGAAATTAAATTATTCTGGAAATTTTAAAAGAGTAATTAAATCCGGGGTTTTTTCTCTTATCAACGTGAACAGGTGAAAAAAGTAACGGTGCATTAACATATTTTGTTGACTGACAAGGCAGCCTCTCAGTGAATGTATCTATCATTCATGAGATGTCAGAAAAGGATTATGGATAAGTAACTGTCGTAGTATTTATATTCATTTTAACTGAAAACGTTAGTAAAAACGTATAAAAAAATTTACAGCAACCTGTATCATTTTGACAGGTAAATTCCTGCTTTTTCACATATGAATTTCCGTTCTAGAAAGAGTTAAACTTTATTTTAAGGGCATAAAAAGGTTATTAAAAGTTGTATGGTCTTAAGGTATTAAGGTTATTAAAATGATTAAAATTGATAAAATTGTTAAAATTGTTAAAATTGTTAAAATTGTTAAAATTGTTAAAATTGTTAAAATTGTCAAAATTGTTAAAATTATTAAAATTATATTAAATTTATTAAAATTATTAAAAATATTAAAATTATTTTAAATTATTAAATTCATTAGTATTGATGTTTATTTTATTGCATAATATTATACAGATAATATTATAATTCTAGAGATATCAATTTCTCGAGTTCTACTCGTATTTACATATCGTAGCTAACGGACAAGAGCCTTTAGTGCTTATATATTCTCGTGTATGTATTTACAGCCGTCCTGTATATATTTACCACCCGTTACTGTGTAAAGACGGTAATACATTTTGGACGTTTATTAAGCTTCTGTGTACTTGCATTCTCTGGAATTTCATGTTATTAAATTTGGACTTGAATTATATCAATGATACTCCATGTTGCTAAATAATTTCCAGTTTTTCGTGCATTTCCTCAATTTTTGTTTATTTCTACAGGAATAATTTAATATGTTTCAATTTAAAGTGAATTAATACGCATTAGTTTCTTAGAAATTGTTTTTGATTGGATACTATGCTTTTTCGCATTGAATACTAGAAACTTACTGTACTAAAGAACGAAATAAAAATTTCATGGTTATTGCGTTTGTTGTTTTATTGTTACTTTATTGCTATTTTATTGTTATGTTATTGTTATTGTTTGTTATTTTATTTTTTATTTTATTACTCTTATTTGTTTTTGTTTGTTATTATTTATTATGATTTATTATTTTTTTGTTATTTTATGAATATTGTTTGTTATTTTATGGATATTGTTTGTTATTTTATGGATATTGTTTGTTATTTTGTGGATATTCTTAGCTATTTTATGGATGTTGTTTGTTATTTTGTGGATATTGTTAGCTATTTTATGGATATTGTTTGTTATTTTATGGTTATCGCTTGTTATTTTATTGACAATGTATTTTTTGTACCGCTGCCTTCTGTGTAATACTTAACATTTAAAAAGGAAATTCAATGAAAAATCTGCTAAAACATGCTCAAATTAAAAAATAAGAAAGAAATAGTAGGGAAAGGCGGATTTTGCATTCATGTGTGAAGAAAAAATTAATTTAAATGGTGAATAATAAAGAAATAATAAAACTAAATGAAATACAGCGAGGAAGTAAATGTGACTTAAAATGTAAATATTACAAAAGTGTATTCGAACAGTATTTTTATTGATAAGAAATTGTGAAATAGAGATAGAAATATATGTATACGTTTGACCTTTTCTGAAGTCGATATGAACTGTATTTATTTCACGCTTCCTTTGTTTCAGGTAAGGATCTAAATTTCGCCAGTAATAACCCGGGTGAGTGTTACTTCTCTAACAATTACTTACCTTTATCTGTCTTTATTATCTAGTTTTGTGTTTAATCTTTGATATTTATTTCACTCTCCACGGACCCCATAAACTGTTTTTATTTAATTCGATTTAATTTATGCAATTCTGGTTAAATAGAGACACGAATTTAGAACAATTCGTATTTCCATATTCAACATTTACATTCAAAATACATTAATGACAAAGAGATCTTTGCTTTTTTAGACATATCTCTATTTAAAATTTCCTTTTCGAATTTCAACACTCTTCGTATAATTTACAGATTTGGGTACTTTTCAGTATCATCCAATTTTTAATTTTGATGATTTATTTATTTTATGTGGAAAAAGCAAAATGTTCTTTTTCAATTCATCATCTGTTAAATTCCAGAATAAATTGGAATTCTACAGGCATATTTCTGTAAAAATTCAAGTTCCTTTTGTAATTTAACATTTTGTTTTCTTGTGTACATATCAGGTACGAACTAATTAATCTGTTATCATTTTTGAGTAAAGTATTTTCTGATTACAAGATTTTCTGATTACATACATGATTTTCTAATTACATAATTTTCTGATTACAAGATTTTCTGATTATGATATTTCCATGTTATAAGCTTTTCTATTTATGAAATTTCCTTTACTGATTTAAAGCTTTTCAACTTGTGAAATTTTCCTTTTATAAGATTTAATGATTATAAACTTTTCTAATTATCAAATTTTCAGTAAATATTGTACAAATAATTTCCGTAAGAGTGAAAATTGTACATATGTAGTTATCGTGAATAAAAATTAACGCTATTTTTAGAGCAACTTTCTTCGCATGAGCTTATTAGTTCGTGACACTTTTAAATTATTAGTTTAAGCACAGTATTTATTCTGTTAGCATATCTCTCGTATAATAATGTATTTGTATTTCATGATTACTAGTGACTAACATTTAGACAACTTTCTTCAAAAAAATATATTATAGAAGAATTTAAAATACCTCCTCTATAAGAACACAAAAAAGTTTCTCTTTTTGAGAAGCAAAAGTCCTTTTTGAGAAAGAAAAAGTTCTTTTTGAGGAAGAAAAAGTCTTTTTTGAGGAAGAAAAAGTTCTGTTTGAGGAAGAAAGTCTTTTTTGAAGAAGCAAAAAAGTCCTCATTGAGAATTTGCAAGCTGAATTGAAATAATATTTTTCAATTGCCTAGTATTGTAAATAATACCAATCTGGGAGAAACAAATTATTTCCGGCATTAAATTTTTTATGTGTACGAAAGTTGAAGATAGATATCACTTTTTTATTCGATAATTTAACATTTAAGATAATCTTAAACCATTTTTAAACGTCTCTTCTTTGTGAAACTCCGCTCTTCTGAGAAAAAGGAAAATAAGAAAACAAATGAAAGAAAAAAATGAAAAGAAAGAGAAAAATCCTGAAAAGAGAAAAAAGTAAGTAGTCGAGGATAAGTGAAGTAAAGACAGTAAATTGCAGCCAATCTAACTGATTAAGTTTCCAAGACCGTTTCTAGCAGAGAAATCACAGATGTAAGTTCTACACAATTAGGTATTTGTTGAAATGATGTAAAGAACTTTATTTTCTAGAATGAAAAAACCGAATATTATTTACACACGTTCTTACAAAAATCAACAAAATTTGATCAAATTTGTTCTTTAGTTGGAATTTGTACTTTAGTTGGTATTTGTACCTGAGTTGGTAAAAATCGTAATTTAGTTGGTAAAATTCGTACTTTATTTTACTTCGCAAAATTGGAATTCAATTAAAAGCAATCCAATTAGAAAGCAATTTTGAACATTAAAAGTGCATTTTTCTCACATAATTGAAAAAAGTGCTTTATTTTCGTCGTTTAAGGTTAAAAGAAGGAATATAATTCTGTGACGCGTGAAAAGAAAATCTGATGGCTCCATAAAAATGGTGAAAATATCTTTCATTTCCAGTGTCGTTGCTTTTATGAAAAGCAGTAACATCGCCACTGTCTTTTTGTTAGAAAGCAATGCATTTAAATTATTTATAATGGGATCGTTCTTTTAATTTAAAATGTAAAACCCAACTGTGAAATTAGAGTTGGCATTATTTTGATGCAACTCGACCCGTTGTGCAGATTTAAATTAATTGCCAATTTAGAGTCGATGTTATGCAGTTTTGAATATTTTCTTTGACAGACTTTAATCGCTTTAAAGAAGTCGTGGTAGAATGACGCTTTTTGAAACAGATTCTTCAGACTTAGTTTACATTGCAAATAATTTATTTTAAGACAATTGTTCATTCAAAACCGATCGCTATGTTTATTTAATAAAAGTGGACCATTAATTATAAATTAATTGAATTGTGAAAAACACCTGAGGCCTTGGGTCCTTAATCTACTAATTATAAAAAAATATTATTAATTATAAATAATTATTGTTAATTATTACTTAATTAATTTTCTCTACTTCTTATAAGGGAAGAAAGAATTGCAACTAAATTATTACTATTTCTTTAAACTACTTCTTTGTTAATATTACAGAATGACTAATAATTCAAGTTTAATTTAATTGCTAAACTAAATTATGAAATTTAAGATAACGCTTGCATCAAAATACTTTAACTTTTTTTTTAGTTTTTAGCTAAAACATTTCAATCTGTGATGGATATTATCGCAATAAAAGCGTGATTTTATTTATGTTTCCCAGGGGCAATAAAGTTATCAGAATAAAGTAAATCACGTCATCACAAAAAATGTCAAGACAAGAGAGCTTTTATGAGAATATCGAAAATCGACACTTTTCTGATCTGGTAGAGTTAGTTTTTTTATACTTAACTATATTTATTATAACACAATTATTATTTCGTATTTTTTCACATTAAATAAGAATAAGGTACTTTTATTTGTATTTCTACTATTAGTTTTAACACACTTTCATTACTCAAATTTTTAGCCAAAGAAAACCGAATTCAATATTCAGATTTATTATCCTTGGTCCTAAAAGTGTTTTACAAATAATTAAATTGGAGTTAAAACAAAAACGAAGTTAAGTATTATTATTTGAGAAAATGTGTTTTATTTCAACTTGGATGGTAAACTAAAGTCGTAGTAATTTTCTTCACTCAAATGAAATTTCCTGCTCCTTTATTGTCAGTAAATTCAATCTCAATGACAATGAAGCTCCGATTCGCAGTTTGGAGTTTCTAATTTCTGTCTCTCGGAATAATGAAGAGTTGTAGAATCAAACTGTCTCCAAGGCAATTCATTCATTAACTCTTTTAAAAACGTCATTATTATCTTCATGAAAATCCTCTTGCTTCAATTACCTTCCACTGAAAAAGCCAAAATTAATTCAATTAATGTTTATCAAATTTTGTACCACTCACCCACTTTAACTTTATTTATTATTCATTCTTGATTAACTTGACTCCTTCATGCTTTATTAACTAAATTCACTTGATTTTCACATTATCATTTTCACTGTTAATTAGAATGGAAGTTTTGAAATGCTATAAAAATTCTAGTATTATTAAATTTTAAAATAGTTCAACAAATGTGAATGATATTCCGACTCAATATTCTTTCGTTTAAATTAATTAATCATTCACTCTTTGTCAGTTAAGTTAGATTAAAAACGAATTATCTATAACGAATATGATATAAAATAAGTATAATATTATTAATAATAATAATTATAATTATAATAATAATTTGAAATGTTTAAAATTTTAAATTCAGTTTAAAACTGAAGGCAAGTGTCGCACATGGTCACAAGTGTTATAAAAAGTTGTGACATCACTTTTTAAGAATAAATTTGACAAAGATTCCCGTCACTTGAAATTCGGAAATGACTGTTACTATTCAATGTCCTGAATCGATGTAATGTCTTTGTCACATCCGCCAAGTCTTACATCCGCTAATAAATCCACTTTTTATATATGCTCCTTACTTTGTCATAACATTCATAGAAGTGAAATATTGTAATGAGACGTATGAATCTTAAACACAAATTTCACTTATTTAATGACACCGAATCCACAATCATATTAAGTCTCATCTTTTTTAATTTAAAAACCCAGTGTTCTAGATTTCAAACTCAAAGCTTTAATTCTAAATGTAACTCTTCTCGAGTGAGAAAATGCACACGTTTCAGATGTATTTCAATCACATTTTTTAATTGAAATTAAAATATCAAATAAAGTTAAAATTAGAAATTAAAATAAAGTTGAAATTTAAAGGACACTTCAAATGAAATGCCATTAAATCAAAAATCCATTGTAAAAAATTCTTTTTAATTTTCTTTTAAAAATTCTTTGAATGAAATTAGAATGAAATCAAAGCACTGGGAGATTAATTTTTTAAACAATGGTTAACGGATTTAATTTGCGAGGGAGGTTTTAACTTTGTATCAAGTGGTCATCTCAATATATAACCTTTAATCCCCACTCACTTGACTAAAGTGGCGGGAACTACATGCAACCTTTATTCTTGCACAACCTTGCAGATACAATGGGCGAACTTTCCATTGTCGACCCTACTCGGCTTCGTAATAAGAGAGAACAGCCATTGTTAAATGATTGATGACGTCAGCGCGCCTCTGAAGAAAAACTTAAGACGGCAATTACGAACCGTGAAATATACATCCCTGACGAGATTCTGAATTATTAGCGTGATAATTTTCCCTATTCTAACAGACAGGCTAATTCGATTCACAAACGCCAGGACGATTTATAACTCCCCACATTCGTGCAAAATAAACATTGTATATCTAAATATTGTCATCAGTCTGCTTATGTTTTTTGTCCTTTCGTAAATAAATGCCGAGGTTTTTGCAAGATCGTGTATATTGAAAAAGTATGCAAATGATAAAAAACGTTTTAAACTAATTTTTCATAAACGAATTAAATATGAATTAAAGTGGAGAATTTAATCCTGTTAATATGAAGCAGTGAATATTATTGAAGAAGTGAATATTAATGAAGAAGCGAATAATGAAAAATAGAATAATGAAAAATCGAATAATACACGGAAAAAAATGAATTAATTGCTATTGCTAACTGGAGTTATCTAGCGAAATTTATGCTCACAGTTAATAAAATAGCAGTGACAGCTAAGAAGTTTGCAGTAAAGTTGAATATTAATGAAGAATTTGAGGATTACTGAAAAAGGAGATAGATATTAATTTATTTGTAAGGAAATAAGCATAAGATATTAATCTAACTTTAATTATTTTGAAAATAAAGTTTGAAGGTTTTAGGACTTTAAGAAGGGAATTGTTATGGATAAGAAAAAGAGAATATCGAGGGCAGAGTGGTGTGAACAATTAATTCCAGCTTATAATACAATGCCTATGTTCAAAGAAATGATCAAGAAAGCTGCGACGCGGTGTCGTAAAATAGCAGTTAAAACTTGCTCAATAAAATCAGCTCCTTTCGTCTTCAACACCTATATACCTTCATACTGTCAAACTATGAATAACCAGGGACGAATTCTTGCGAGCGTCAAAGTACTTTAATAGTTTCATAAACCCATGCTCTTAAAATTAATGCTCCTTTCTCGATAGTTACACTAGAAGCGTATTTTGGCCAAAATTAGTTTTTGTTAAAAATTGTTTATTTTACACTTTGTTTGTCAATACACTTTTATATTGATGAAATCTAACTTTATTGATGAAATCTAACTTTATTGATGAAATCTAACTTTATTGATCAAACCTAATTTTACTGATGAAACCTAATTTTATTGATGAAATCTAATTTTATTGATGAAATAAAATTATGGCCATGAAATAGAATTATATTCCTGAAATTAAATTATATCCATAAAACATGCAATTAACATAAGAGTATCAAATCGAGCGTAAAAGTATCAAATTGATCAAGATTTTGTAATCAAAAATACTTTTTGGTATCTATAGTTGAAAAGATTCAAATAAACTGTGTATAAAAAGTATTATTTCCAGTTTCTTCTTCAACAAATAGTTTACAATAATAAACAGCGCATTTTCTTAAGTACATAAACGTCTTTCCTTTATTCTGTTTATTTTGCTTTCGTTTATTATGAAAATGTGCTTCACTTTGTAAACAGAGGATGAACCCAAAGGGAAAATATGACGGTGATAACTTTGAAATGTCATTTTCGTAAACCCGCCATCCTACGTCAAAATTAGTATTTCTGTATCATTCGAAAACAATCAGAGGAAATGTTTAATATTACTTTGACTTGAAACTACCAATTTGATGTCAAAAGTATCAAATTGATAAAGATTTTGTAATAAATTTTGATATTTTTTGCATCAAATTGATACTTTTAACATCAAATTGATAATTTTAACATCAAATTGATACTCTTTGGCCTCAAATTGACATTCTTGGCAACAAATTGATACTTTTGGCATCAAATTGACACTTTTGACATCAAATTGATACTCTTTGGCATCAAATTAGTACTTTTGGCACCAAATTGATACTTTCGACGTCAAATTGACACTTTTGGCATCAAACTGAACATTTTTAGTATCAAGTTGAAACTATGTATTAAAAATACATTTATAAGAAAAAGTATAATAATAAAAGTGCAGTAAGTAGTAAAAGTGCAGTAAGTAGTAAAGTACAGCAAGTAGTAAAAGTCCTCTACAGTCAGACACACACAGAAAAAAATCCCCACAAAACAAGTAGAAATACCAAAGTAAAGATTGATCGATAATTGCAATCAGGATAGTCAATTAACGTGTAGAAGGCACAGATTGAAAGTAATTAGCGACGAATATTAGATAATAGGTGCTTCTAACACTCGGTTAACTAGTGAATGCGTGATTTAGCTTGAAAGTTTGTTTTAACCTCGGCAAGTGCATATCGCAATTGCCAGAATTATCTCAGATATCACTTATTGCCTACAAAAGTAGGTTCAATTACCTGCTACTTGCTTGACGTCTCCGACTGTGTTTGCGTTTAATGTCAAGATGGGTAAGCTGGAGCGATAGTTTGCTTTAGTTCACTAATCTCGCGACGACCCGGAGTTCAAACTTCGTCATCTTAACCTACACATCCATAACCACACATAGTACAGCCCTGCAAATGCTCCCAGTCTCGTAAATCTTGTTTACTTTACAGTTTGGAGATGCGCCGGCTAATTAACTTAATTCAATATTAATCTTTCTAACATTCTTTTAATGCGCACATGAAACTCAAAACGTTATCAATATCTTGCTTGTATCGTCCAGTGTTTTGACCTTTCAAGCGATGGGAATAAATTTTGATTACTTTTGGTTATTTTTCTGTACGAACTTTATATAATTTTTTAATACCAACTTTATGTAGTTTTTTCTGTACGAACTTTCTATAATTTTTTAATACTTATTTACTTTTTTATGTACTTTTTTAAAACAAACTTTATGTAGTTTTTAAATACGAACTTTGGATAATGTAAATATAATATAATATAATTATATTTATGGATACGCAGTGAAGGAGATTTAAAATCAGACAGTAGAAAAAACTAACAATAGTCAGACAAGGATATTAATCGTCTGAATATGATCGCTTTTTCTACTTTTTGGTTTCCTTACAACGCAAGTCTGACTTTGCTCGCTTTTTCTACTTGCTGATTTCATCCTTACAATACAAGTCTGACTATGCTTTCTTTTTCTACTTCCTGATTTCATTCTTACAACACGAGTCTGACTATGCTCGCTTTTTCTACTTTTTGATTGCCTTACAACGCAAGTCTGACTATGCTCGCTTTTTCTACTTGCTGATTTCATCTTTACAATATAGGTCTGACTATTCTTGCTTTTTCTACTGTGGAATCCGATTTTTTCGCGTTTCTGTTCATATAAATAAATATAAATATAATAATAATATAAAGATAATATACAAAAATTCAGCTCGAGAGGAATAAAAGTCTTATATTACGTTTTGGTTTTGTGGAGTTAGTTAATTGAATGTCATTTTCGTGTGGAACTAACAAAGTGTTGGTATTCCTGAGGGCACATGTATAACGCATTGTACGTACTTGGCCACAGGAACTCGGAGATGTCAATAAGCCGGTCAATTGCGGACCGAGCTTAATTAAGATCGACACCAACTAACCATGGGGGTTGGGAAACAGCTGTGATTCCATTTTCCACGGTTTTCTCGAATATTAGTACGATCACTCGATCTAGATTCTAGCGGCAAGAAGATTTCGATACCCATTACAACAACTGAGAGCCAAATACATACAGATTGTAATTGAATTTTGAATAGCTGTTTCTCCATCTCCAGCAAAGCATCTCAGAATTCTCTTGGGCTCCCCGTCCACCATTGTGCAAACTTGGTCAACATATTTAATGATACTTGCATCAAACAAAGCTCCCGCTGTTCACTCCCGCAAATTCAATCCTAAGTTGCATTTCGCACCAAAAATCGTTTCAACATTTTTGAGGCTTTTTGGTAGCAAAAAATTTGCTTGCTTTTTTTTGCTTGCTTTTTTTTAAAAATTTGCTTTTTTACAAACCGAACAACAGTGCAAAAGAAAGGCAGAAAAAAAGAAAGGAAAAAAAACTAGAAGAAAAAACAAGAAAAGGAAAGAAAAGACAAGAGGGCAAGAGAAAGAAAAAGGGGAGAAATGTTTCTTGCAAAACGGAAATAAAAGAAAATTGGATTTCGGGGAGTTTGAAAGTATTGAAGCTTGAGGATTAGTTTTGAAGGAGAAAAATCAAAGGGAAGTGGATTGGTCAGAATTGAAAACACAAGACATTTCTGACACAGAGGTATTATAATCTTGGGAGAGCGAAGTGCAGTTTGCAACTTTCTCAATCAGACGACTTGCTCTGAAGCGTGTTTCATGCAAATACCATTTTCCAAGTTCGATGCACAAGCGGCAGCTGACCTGTGCTGACCGACGCGACGGGATACATGTCTGGATAGCTGGAAAGGATGGTGCATTTGGCACTCCTACACACACAAATATTCTGCTCGAGCTGCTTGAAATTCACTCGATGCACTATTCGTCCTAGCTCTTTCCAACGTCCTGAAGCCGAAATTGAAAATCCGATTTTCCCACCTTAGATCCTGAGACGGATAAGCTTGCTTTAGATCATCCGAACCAGGAATTTTTTAAACATCTTTAGGAAGTTCTCAATCCCGGATGAATAAAGTGATAAATAATGTTTATACAATCATGAAAAATACACACGAATAAGGTGATAAATAATGTTGGTACAATCATGAAAAATAGCCGAATTTGACATGTGAAACAGCACTTCTATTTACAGGAGCAGGAATTGTGGAATCAAAGAGAAATTATACACAAAAACTGTAATTGTACACAAAAACTGTAATTATACACAAAAACTGTAATTATACACAAAAACTGTAATTACACACAAAAACTGTAATTACACACAAAAACTGTAAATACACACAAAAACTGTAACTATACACAAAAACAGGAATTATATACACAAACAGAAATTATACACAGAAACTGAAATCACACACTAAAACAGGAATTACAAACTGAAATAGAAATTCTACGCGGAAAAACATTGTACACGAAAACAGGACTAAAAATAAAATAGGAATTTTATACTAAAACGGAAATTATACACTAAAACAAGATTGAAAAAATAAGAGAGGAATTTTACATTTGAACATAAATTGTACACTGAAACGGTATTGAAGAAATAAGAGAGAAATTGTACACTAAAACAAAAATTATACATTGAGACAGGGATTATAATCTCCACTAGAAATTTTACAAAGAAAAATATTGTACATGAAAACAGGACTAGAAATAAAACAGGAAGTTTATGATAAAACGGAAATTATACAATGAAACGGGATTCAAAAAATAAGAGAGGAATTTTACACTAAAATAAAAATTATACACTTAAACAGGAATTTAAAACCGAAATAGAAATTTTACACGAAAATAAAAATTGTACACGAAAATAAAATTTGTACACGAAAACAAAAATTGTACACGGAAATAAAAATTGTACACGAACATAAAAATTGTAGACGAAAACAAAAATTGTACGTGAACATAAAAATTGTACACGAAAATAAAAATTGAACACGAAAAGAAGAGTTTATATATAACAGAAATTATACACTGAGACGAAATTGGAAAAACAGAAGAGAAATTTTACACTAAAAAAGAAATTTAAAAAACAAGAGAGGTTTTTTTCATTTCAAAAACCAACAAAATACACTAAAACAGAAATCATACACTAAAACAAAAATGATACACAAAAAAAATTGATATACAAAAATAGAAATTATACACTGAAACAGGAAAAAAAGTTAAACAGGAATTTTACATTTAAACAAAAATCATGCACACTGAAATGGGACTGAAGAACTGAAACATTTATTAACATGAATTATACACTAAAATGTAAATTATACATTGAAACGTAATTTATACAATCACAGAGGAATTACACGCTGAGGGACTTTTAAAATATCAACAACTAAAAGGCCGTGATCAATTTTGCAATTTCCAATTACAGCTTTTATTATAAAATTGTTTTCTTTAAAAATAAGGTTTATTATACTTGAAGCTGTTTTCGTTTCAACTTGCATGCTAAAGTGACAGAAGTGGTGCAGATAAGGTAAACAAGTTTCACACATGCATGGAAAATTGTTACTTTTTAACAGCTGCTTATCAAAAATTCAACGTGGACTTACAAAATGTGACAAATAATGACTCGAAATTTATCTGGAATGTAAATAAAAAGAGTTTTATTACCAGCAATAAATATCCCTCGCATAAGTTCGTTGATAAAAATTTTATCGATTTCAATAATCGTGAATTATAAGTAATACAAAATGATACGAAATGACACAAAATGATACAAAATGATACAAAATTATACAAAATGATACAAAATAGTACAAAATAGTACAAAATAATAAAACCTAATAAAATTGTAACAAAAAATATTAAATATACATAGAAAATTATTTAAAACTTTAAAATAAATTTTTAAAAAATTCAAACTTAGCACTTCAATTCATTTCTCTAGTATTGAAAAATTGAATTAGCTGTCTTGTTCTTTGAACTCAATTTACATGCATATTCGAGTTTGTTGTTAAGCCAAGTGGAAAATGGCCGAATTGCTTTTATCTCTCTTTGGAAATAGAAAGCAATTACAATTTTTGTCTTAGACAAATAATATTTTGTATGCAGAGTACTCGTGTTCCAAACATGGATATAGATCTGAGAGCCAGTACACTCGTAAATCTCGGAAAAAGCGCCAGAGAATCATTTCCATATAGATTCCTTGTCGCTCGAAGGTCGTCACGGCCTCTTGTGAGATCCTTTCGTTACTCAACGCATTTATTCCGCTGCTCTCGCAGGCGAAGATTTCAGCAAAAAAAAAACTAATCAAACCTTCGTCCCCTTTTATCACGTCGTCTCGTGAAATAAATGCGAAATGTTGACACGTGAAAAAAATAAATTATCTGAGCAATAATGGAAGGTGTAGGAAATAATAAGTATATAGAACAATGATTAAAGAAGTAAAGTAATAGAAAAGAGTAATAATAGAAAAGAGTAAAATAGTAGAAAATAGTAAAATAACAGAAAACACTAAAATAACAGAAAACAGTAAAGTAACAGAAAACAGTAAAATATCAGAAAAAAATTATAGAATGTAGAATATTTAAAAACAGTAATGGAAAGAAAGAAAATTATATAAAAAAGAAAATGAAAAAACGAAAATAATGTAGTAATAAAAAAAAATTTGCAGTATTTTTTGTGAATAGCAATTTGCTTGCACAGTAATAAATAAAATAAGAGAGAACTTTTTGCAATTATCCAGGTAGAATAACTCGGTAGAGTCATAGGTTTCAAGAGCAAATCATTAAAAATGCATTACTCTTCTTTCCTTATATACTGTTCTGGAATTTAAAGTCAAGCTCAGGAAACTCTACAAAAGCCCTAAGTAATTTCATATATCCCCGAGGATTTTTTTTTAACAAGGGTAGCGCAGAAACAACAGGGACGACCCTCATGAAGACAATTTTTGCAGGGTTTGTTCGTAACGAATGTAGTCACGTTTTTAATGATTTACACCACATTCTGCGGCTTTTGCTTATGCTGAAGAAAAATAACGCTTTCCAACATTAGTAGAATACGTAACTTTTCATTTCAACGTAAAAAATTTTGGTTACGTCACTTTTTGTCGCTGTGCGTAATCTTAATCAATTTTAATTCGAAGTGATAAATTGGAAAATTTTTGTTGATGTGTGTTAAAAGAAAATTTTGGCATGGCTAGATAAATAGGATCGTGAGATTAATTTGTTTTTGATAAATAATGTCAATAAAAAATCACTATAGATTCAATTAAACTTTAGTAGAAGATCTTTTTCAGTGTCTTAGGAATGTTGATTTTATCGTATTAACTAGATTTAACAGCGCGCTTGTTTAATCTTCAGTAGTAAAAGTCAGCGCAAGTCAGACGAAGACAAGATAGAGATTTCTGTAAATTACACCGAGTTTAAATTTACAGTTGGTTGTTTAAGTCGATTGTTATATAGTTCAATCAGTTGTCACATTGTTTAGTTAATTGCTGTATTTTTCAATCAATTGTTACACTTTTCAATAAATTGTTACACTTTTCAAAAAATTGTTACATTGTTTAGTCAATTGTTACAATGTTCCATCAATTTTTACATTGTTTAAACAATTTTTACATTGTTCAATCAATTGTTACAATGTTCAATCAATCGTTACATTGTTCAATTAATTGTCACATTGTTTAATCAATTGTTATAATGTTCCATTAATTGTTACATTGTTTTAACAATTGTTACATTGTTTAGTAAATTGTTACATTGTTTAGTCAATTGTTACAATGTTCCATCAATTTTTACATTGTTTAAACAATTTTTACATTGTTCAATTAATTGTTACAATGTTCAATCAATCGTTACATTGTTCAATCAATTGTCACATTGTTTAATCAATTGTTATAATGTTCCATTAATTGTTACATTGTTTTAACAATTGTTACATTGTTTTAACAATTGTTACATTGTTTTAACAATTGTTACATTGTTAATACAATTGTTACATTGTTAATACAATTGTTACATTGTTAATACAATTGTTACAATGTTCAATCAATCGTTACATTGTTCAATCAATTGTCACATTGTTTAATAAATTCTTATAATGTTCCATTAATTGTTATATTGTTTTAACAATTGTTACATTGTTTAGTAGATTGTTACAATGTTTAGTCAATTGTTACAATGTTCCATCAATTTTTACATTGTTTAAACAATTGTTACATTGTCCAATCAATTGTTACAATGTTCAATCTATCGTTAGATTGTTCAATTAATTATCACATTTTTTAGTCAATTGTTACAATCAATGGTCACATTGTTTAGTTAATTTTGGCATTGTTCAATCAATTGTTACACTTTTCAATCAATCGTCACATTGTTCAGTTGATTGTTGTATTTTTCAATAAATTCTTACACTCTTCAACCAATTGTTACATTGTTTATTCAATTATTACATTGTTAAATCAATTATTACACTTTCCAATCGATTATTACATTATTCAATCAATTGCTATATATAAATTGAACAATGTACATTGTTTAATGAATCGTTACACTATTCACTCAGTTATTACATTGTTTAATCAATTTTTTAGTTTTTCAATTAACTATTACATTGTACAATTAATTGAGACATTTTAGTGAATTTTATCAATCCTTAGTTACTTCAAAAAGTAAAATGTTACTAAAATCTTGTAATTGACTTGTATACGTGCAAAAATGATTCATGTTATAATGAAAATAACTAATATTTATCTAATTTAATTAACTTAGTAATTGGCTTTTAGATTAAAAAAAAAATGTTACTGCATTGTAAGAGTTTCTATTATTGGCAAGTAGTAAAACCCAAACTCAAGTCAGACACAGAGAAACTACAAATCACTTGTTGCTGCAATTTTTGAACAATTCAGACAATTATCTGTTATCACAATGAATTTGACGCACAATCAGTTTGAAGGATAAACAATTAATTATTCAAACAGTCAATAAATTGTTTTATTGTGAAATGACACGATTGTTATTGTAACCTTCATTATTGATGGAAAATGAAACAATTGCTACTGTAAAACGAAACATTTATTATTGCGAAACAAAACAGTTATTATTGCGAAACAAAACAATTATTATTGCGGAACAACACAATTATAATTGCGGAACAAAACAATCGTCAATATAAAATAAAACAATCATTATTGCAAAACTAACAATTGCTATTGAAAAACAAAAATGTTTTGTAAACAACGTTCACGTAAAACAAAACAATCGTTTACCTGAAGCAAAACTATAGTTTTCATAAAATGAAACAATCGTTACTGTAAATCAAAATAATCATTATTTCAAAACTAACAATTGCTATTGTGAAACAAAAATAAAATACACATTTAATAAATTATTCGTGCCGTTTCTTAACGAAATTTATGGTAAGATTGAGTTTCTCTTTCTAAAGTGAAATAGATTGAAAAATTAGGGGTCGATAGGTCTGACATGTTAGCGACTCTCCAATTTGAAAAAAGTGAGGGTGACGCCTAGGTTAGTCGTTGCGTCGGAAACAAAAAGGGGGTAGTCAATATTTGCATGCCGCGGGGTGGCGCCAAGGGCTCTTCTCAGTGAGACAAGAACTACCGCAGCAGGGCTGCCAACCACTTCTCTTCACATGGACCTCACAAGTGCAGTCAAGAGTCGACCTTTGAGGGTCCTTCTTTCGTCGAAGTCGCGTAGTTGCATCACATCCACTTCCTGCTTATTTTTTACCACGACTTTCTTTCAAGCTCATTTTCTGATGACAATGTACTCTATCATCAATTCCCTCAGATAAACCATTTACACCTCAACCGCTCCCATTTTTCCGCAATTTACAACTTTCTTTACAAAATTTACAAATTTATAACTTAATTTACAACTTTGTTATTTATTTACAACTTTATTATTTAATTAACAACTTTTTTAGTTGATTTACAACTTTGTTACTTAATTCACAATTTTCTTAGTTTATTTACAATTTTGTTTCTTGATTTACAATTTTTTTAGTTGATTTACAACTTTGTTACTTGATTTTCAACTTTGTTACTTATTTACAACTTTGTTACTTATTTACAACTTTGTTACTTATTTATAACTTTGTGTTTTTATATTTTTGACAACTTTTCAATCGCTTTACATTTTTTAATTTAAATTTCGTTCTATTTTTTAAAGCCTCTACTTTCGCTGCTAAAATATTTACTACTTCGTTGTCATGTTGTGATTATCGTGTATAGTTGCTTCTGCGAAAGTTTATTTCTTTTCATATTTTCATTCGCCCTTTATTTGTCTCGCTTAAAAGTTGCGGTTTTGCAGAAAAGTATAAACTGCAAATGTGCGTGTTATTCAATCCTGTGCTCACATCCTTGAGATGAAAATTACATTTTATGACGCCAGAAGGTACTAGACAAAATGAATACTGCAATTTTCAGAAACTTGATGAAAATTATAATTCTCAAGAGCTTTATTTGCTTCATTCAAATATAATTCGTCACGTTTATTTAAGCTATCAGATTATTCGAAAAAGTAATTAAAAGCCTAATTAGTTGGAAATTTATGCGATTTTTAAAACTCTAATTAGTATTTAAAAGGACACCAATCATAAAGAAATGACTAGAACTTTCTTGGAAAGTAATAACTGCCCTGCGGTATTTTAGTTTCAAGGAAATTTCACTTGTTAAGTTAACTGGAAGACGCGCTCTTATCTGAAAATTTGTGTAAAATAATTAATAAACTTTCAAAGGAGGCGATGAAGAGTAGGAATACAATTTTCTGATAAGAAACGTTATAAATAAATTACCTACATTTTTAAAAATCGACTTTTTAGTGCTGTAATTCATTGCTAGAAAGAAAAAGTGGTGAAGACTAAAATTAGTAGCATTAAATTTGAGAAGTACTGAAATGTAACAAGCTTGCAAGGTTTTTTATGTACAAATTCTTTTCTCGTTTTCAAAATTATTTGAAATTTATAAATATACGTATTTTTCAACAAAACTAGTTTTTCATCAATGTTACCTCAAACTTTCTAAATTCCATGAGAGAGGCTTTTTATTATTTTGTCGAAAAACATTTTTCTATGAAAATTTTGAATGAAACATGATTCACAATTTTTATCCTCGTTAAAGTTATAATTTGATAGTCAGTAACAACAAATTTCTGAAATTGAAGTTGAAAAAATTTCTCGGAACAATACCATTTTGTGAAGAACTAGTTTTTACACTGAAATAAAAGTAACCATTTTTGAGATAACTTTTCTCGTTCGATAAAAATAATTATTTTTTACTGGGCTTTTGAAAGAGCTTTCAGAATTCAAAGAACAATTTCGTGAAAGTAAATGAGAAATGGGTCGTTTTATGTTCTCTAGCTTTATTTTTAGTAAAAATTGTGAATGCATTTTTGAAATGTATTGACTGGTAACGGCAATATAAAGCAACTTTTATTATTTTCGCTCTGTGTGCGTAAATTTAATTACAAATGTATGCACCTTGAAAAAAACAAATTCAGAACAAAATGATTTCCTACAGATTTTTTGCCATATGCAATATGTAATTTACTTTCTCCGTACATTTTTTTCGCTCTGAAAATTGTTCTACTCTTTATTTTTCGTTTCATTCTTTTGGTCTTTTCATTTTTTTCAAGCTTTTTATTCTGTACTTGAGTTTTTTAAACTTCTTTTTCTAGCTTTTTATTTTGTAGTTAAATTTATTAAATTTCTTTTTCAAGCTTTTTATTTCGTACTGTTTCTTAAACCATTTTTTTAAACTTTTTATTTTGTACTTAAGTTTCTTAATCTTCTTTTCAATTTTCTAATTTCTTTCAAAGTTTTGTTTCCTGATTTTTTAAAAATCTTTCTTCGAGTGTTTAATTATTTTGAATCGTTGTTTAATTATTTTGAATCGTTGTTTAATGCAAGTCTTGAAAAGTTTTTATTTTAATCTTCAATTTGTAATCTTTAATAATCTTAATCAATTTGTAAGAGTAGTAGTGATAAACAAGAAAATGACATCAGAATTACAAAGTTTAAACTTTTGCCCAAAATAATTTTACTTGGAACTTAATTAATATTATGCATGCAGGAGGAATCTATTCTAGAGAAAATTTAATAAGAAAGAGATTTGAATTTTATCTTCATACTTTATTCAATATCAATTTCCTTAACTTAATTTCAGAAAGATACGACGAATAGAATTTATTGTTTAATGAATTGTTAAATCCATCTCTTTTAAAATTAGTTTATTTTTAATAATACGATTATATTTTATATTTTATTATATCTTATACTTTATTATATTTTATACTTTATTGTATTTTATACTTTATTGTATTTTATACTTTATATTATTGTTACTTTATTTTATCCATACTTTATTTTATTTATACGTACAAAAATGATTTTTTAAACAAATACCACATTTTATTTGTTGCACTGTTTTTATTTAACGCACTTGAGTTTTGTTAGAAAGCAGCATTAAGTGTAACCTTTTCCAAGAAGTATTTCGATTTTTGTAAGAGAGAAAGTTTTTCATTTTAATAATGTATGAAAGCATATGTAAGTGAAAAGAAATTGAGCGACACTTAAGTACGTATTATAGAACTTGTCTGAGCTAGTAGTTTTTTTCATAACGTGTGTAAGAATGGCCACAACAGCAAAGAGATGATTTCATGTACCGATAACTCGTGCAACGACCAGGGCATCGTGCGTCATAATTATCCGCGAATGGCTGGAAACCACGGACTAGTAACATGTGGAGTTAGCTTCTGGAAGTAAAGTGGAAGTGGTTTTACCCATGTAATGGGATACCTTCCACTAAATTCTAATAAACATCAACACCCGACATAAGCAACTGAGTCTTTCCATCCTTTAAGCGTTGTAAATCATAGTGCTCAGCTTATCTTCCAACTTTATAAGTCTCAAATAAAAACAATTCTTTTATCAGTTTACTATTACTGTTTTTATTCTTTATTTCATTTTGTATCAGTTTATTTCAGTATTTGCAGTTTTTTTATTTTAATTTTTTCGTTTCATTATTTTTATTTCAATTTTCTATTTTATTTTCAATTCTATGTTTTACTTTATTTTAAATTTTATTTTAAATTTTATTTTAAGTTTTATTTTAAATTTTATTTTAAATTTTATTTTATTATTCTATTTTATGGTTTTATTTCATATTGTATTTTCTGCTTTTATTTTCATTTTATTTCTATTATCAAAATCTTTAATTTAATTTTATATTTTATATTTTGTTTTATGACTTTACTGCATTTTGATTTTTATTCAGTCCAATATTTCATACATTCTCTGCCCTGTATAAAGTAATAATAATTAAAAGGGTCAAATATAATTTATTCATTTTATATATTCGTCACATGTAATAATCGTTATTTAATTATTAATTCGAGACGTTCCAGGTAAACTAATTAAAATCGTCTCGATGTCGACGTTATTTCTGATTAATTACTGAATAATCAGTTATTCAATAGTTTAACATTAATTAAGAAAATCATTTTATGTCACCTCACAAATGTATACGAACGACTTACAAAGATTTATGTCAATAAAAAAAGAGACACACATTTACAGTGCAAATGTTTTAACAAAGTTCTTTTTCGGAGCCTCTTAAACAAATTTAGAGTTTAACTTTTATCGGTCTAAGAGTATTTCATGGTGTAAAGTTTTATCAAAGCAAAAGTGTTTTGCAGGTTGTGTATAAGTTCCTGCACCCAAGTTTTAACTCATTACCGAAAATGCATGATAATATTGGTAAAGTTTTCCAAAGTAAATCAATAATATATTTCCTTGGAAATATATTATTGATTAAATAATATTATTGATATATTAAATAATATTATTGATTTGCTTCTTTCTGCACAAAGAAGAGAAAATATGAGAGTAGTACTTCGCTTTAACATAAAAGAAGCTAGTAAAGTTAATCACTATACTTGGTATAGGTATTTAAGAAAAGAAACTAGTAAAGTTTACCACTACTTATTATTTTAAAAAAAAGAAGCTAGTAAAGTTAATCACTACTTATAAGTAGTTTTTTGTTAAATATACTATAGTATATTTAACAATATAAATATATTTTTTAACAAAAAATATATTTTTTAACAAAAAATATATTTAACAAAAAAAAACTAGTAAAGTTAACCAACTATTTACAACTTAGTGAGAGTACAAAAAGTAATTTAGGATAATAATATTAACCAAATATTAATAAAAATTATTAGTAATATATAACCAAATATTAAATATTAACCAAATATTCAGTAAAGTTAACAAACAAAAGTAGTAAGGATAAGCAAATACTTGGTAAATTCAACCAAAAAGGAGAAAAGTTCAATTCTATTTTAATTACCAACTTCTTGGTAAATTGAATGAACCAAAGTAGTAAGGTTAACTAACTACTTTGTAAATTTAACAAAAAGGAGAAGTTTTTTTTATTCAACTATTGTTTATATTTAATAAAGTCAACACTTTTTTCGTTGTACAATTGATTATTAGGGATAAGAATTTATTAAAAAAAGTTTCCTTGAATTCTATCCTTTCTGAAAATTGTACTTGAAGTAATAATAATAATTTTCACTCCTCAGCTTCTTTGAGCTTTCAAGCCTATATTACCCCACAGTTCCTTTCTCAGTAAGGCAGGTAGTCGGTACCTGAAATTACTACGAATAAAGTTCTTAATCTTAATAAACTTCAACCCACATGAATTTTACCCTTCCCCATGCACCTTTCTTAGTGTGTTTTATCTCTCTCTCTCCTTTACTTTATATCTATCTCTTTCTCTCTCCCTCTCTCTTTCACTTTTCATCTTTCTCCTTCTCACTCTCTTTCCCTTTTCCTCTCTTTCTCACACATTAATTCTCCTATACTCTCTTTCTCTTTCGCTAAACCTTGTTGCTTGAGAAAATGGTTTTTGATGGAGTAGAGCACTGAGTATTTCGTGGGTATTTTCTGTCCTGTTCTCTACTGTTGGTGAACACTATTATAAACTAGAAGTGCCAACAAGAGTTCGTGCAACATTCTCGAGCCTGCATATCACGCGTCGCTGACTGCGCGTAATTAGACAGCAAATTGTTTTAGGAAAAGTTGGCACTTAAATTAACGGTTTTCTTGAAAAGCCATGTCGTCTTCAAGAAGAGTTGTAAGTACGTAGACTTAGAATCAAAGCTGAAATCTAGAAGCTAAAGAACATTTCCTTCTTGGCTCGATCCTAGCAAAGTTTTCGAAACTGAAACCTGCTGCTTTTTAGAAAATTGTACGTGCCTTTGAAACTCTGTTTCATTTTGTACTAAACCAGCAGCATGAATTGTAAGTGTCGGAAACGTTAAAGAACAAAGAAAATTGGTCATTAATGTTCGAAATTAGTCACCCGTGCAATAATATGAACGTTAAAATATCAAACTAATGATTAATGCAACTTATTCATTCATTCATGCGTAAATTGTTCTTTATTGTCATAAATTGTTCTTTATTATATAAAACTAGCAAATTATATGCGCGCTAAAGCGTGCTGGAATTATGTAGGCAATTTTTAAATTACTTCAATTGAATTTAAATCATTTGTGTTTACTTTTATTTCTTTTGCAATTACATAATTATGTCTACAAAATTACAAAATGTTATACACACTTCAAGTCTTTACATTTTGATCTACTCACTTATTCTGACATTTTAAAGAATAGGTACTTTTAAATAAAGTTCATAATATTTTAAGATTATCAACATTTTAGCTTTTTTTAACATCTTTGAAAATTCAGGGTTTCCACTCAAATTTTATACTCTTTCTTTCACAGAAAAAACTTCAGAATACATAAAAATATTTAAATATACTTAAAATTTCATTAAAAAATTTAGAATCAGAAAATAATTAAAAGTCCTCGTAAAGACCATCTTTCTTGACCCAGTTACCAGAGAACTCCTCTCTAACACCTCTTTTACTCCTCGGTATGCAATATAATCAAAAAAATATTGAAAAATTATTTTTTTAAATAAAAAAAGATATTTAATAATTATTATGGAAAACTTATGGAATTTTGTAATGAAAAATTTGTAGAAACCTAGAAAATACTCTTTTTTAAAACACATTTAAATGAAAGAAACAATGACAAAATTATTTCGGTGTAGTAATTTTTTACTCAGAATTGTATCTACTTTTCAAAAATGTAATAAAAACAAAAAATTTTAATCATTGTTTTCTGAACGCTTTTAAACGTTTAAAGATTTTTAATAAAAGAAATGTGGTGCAGTAAGAAGTATAAACGATATCGTAATTAGAATTAGATTATTATATGTAATTGTTCTTTATTGCATAAAATTGTTCTTTATTGCATAAAATTGTTCTTTAATTCATCAAATGTTCATTAATGTACTAACTTAGTCATTTATGCATCAACTTGTTAAATTATGTATTTGCAGACTGACCATTTTTCTCCGGACAATTGTTGAAACAATCGTTCGGTGATTGCTAAAATTGTAATTGAATGAGTCATTGACGGTGGTATCGTGAAAAGCGCAAATGAAAAAACTGCGATAATAATATCCTCTAGAAAAGTTTAATCGCTGATTCATTCTGCTAATTCGTTCGAGATTCTTTCATGGGATGTTGAGATGAGTATTTTTCCCTGCAACCTCTACTTTTCCGCTCGGTTCGTCCATCATCCAAATTGAGTAATAAACCCTAAGCCGTCGGGATGCTGCTTCTAAAGCACTTTAAAAGTTAATCTTGGTAGGCGTACAAGTCTGAGTTTCCTTCTTTGGTTTATCTCTCTTCTTTTCTTCATCTCCAGTTATTTTCAAGATCCTTAACCACTTACTTACCAGAACTTGCACTTTCAAATCTAGTTCTCAAATTCAGTTCCAAAGTGTTTCCTATTTTACATATGTTACAAACGATACGTATACACTGTAATATGTATATTACAGAGTATACGTATCGTATTATATATATCACACATGAAATCATGCGTACGAAAAAATGATTTTATAGAACAAGCTATTTCTAAGTAGAAAAAGCAACCACAGTCAGACAAACAATAAAATAAGGGAGATTCAAGATTACACAGTAGAAAAAGCAAATATAGTCAGACATCAACGCAATAACGTTTACTTTTTTTTATATTAAGTTTACGTTTTTAAAATAACGTTTACTTTTTTTAGACAGCAAATTTAGTCAGACATGAACAAAATAAGGTAAATTCAAGTTTGGACAGTTGAAAAATAAAAAATTGTCAGACATGAACACAATAAGGTAAATTCAAGTTTGGACAGTAGAAAAATAAAAAATTGTCAGACATGAACACAATAAGGTAAATTAAATATTAGACAGTTGAAAAAGTAAATATAGTCAGAGGAACAATGCAAGAAGAAAAATTTTAAATTAAACAGTAGAAAAAGCAAATATAGTCAGACAAACAATGCAAGAAGAAAAATTCAAAAGTAGACAGTAGAAAAAGTAAGTATAGTCAAACATCAACGCAAGAGCAAAGATTCAAAATTAGACAGTAGAAAAGCAAACGTAGTCAGACATCAAAGCAATAAGATAGTCAGACAAATATGGGAAGAAGGAAGATTAAATATTATACAGTAGAAAAACCAAACATAGTCAGACAAACAACGTGACAACGAAGATTTAAAATTAGATACTAGAAAAAGCAAGAATTATCAGACAAAAGCATTATTCATCTGACTATGTTTACTCTTTTTATTGTCTGTCTTTAAATTAACTGCATTGGTCTGACTATGCTTGCTTTTACTACTTTTGAATGATTAAATTCTCTTACTTTGCTTGTCTGACTATGTTTACTTTTTCTACTTTCTGCTTTTACACATTTTTTTACACATTTTCTTTTGCTTTGGTACATTTTTTTTACTACATAACTTTGCTTTTACTACTGTTGAATTGTTAATTTCTCTTGTTTTGTTTGTCTGACTATGTATACTTTTTCTACTGTCTGACTTTACATCTACTGCACTAGTCTGAATATGTTTCCTTGTTGAATTTTCAATTTCTCTGATTTTGTTGGTCTGACTATTTTTGCTTTTTCTACTGTTTACTTTTTTCAAGAATACAGACATTGTTAATTCTAGCTTGTTTTTTCTAGACGAATGGGAAAAGAGTGAAAAGAGAGGAGCTGTTGAATGAGCGACTGAAACGATATTCATAGAGTTAAATCCTTCTCCTTAGCAGCACTTATTTGGCCTAAGTATCCTCTTAACCTTCAATCCTGGATTGAATAGGATCCCATCCTAATTTCACGTCTGTCTCTGATTCGCTCAAGACACGATTGCAGCTCGCCGAGTGCAAATGAAATTCAAACACTTGGAAAACTTTACAACTTAAGCTCCTCTAAAAATAGTAGCTCTTGTTTCAATTTACTACGGATCATTTTTCTCACTATTGAACAAGGTTTGCTTCCGGCAACTTCTTTTTACTGCAGCTTTTATACATACTGGTTCTAATCCTCTTTTTAATCCTCTATTGGTCTTTTTCTTTTTTTGCAATTTTTTTTTAGTCTTTTTAGTCTCTTTAATCTGTTTAAGTCTTTTTCATCTCGCTTAGTACCTTTGGTATTACTTTGAGTCTCTTTGAGTATCTTTTAGTAACTTTTAATCTCTTTCAGTCTCTTTTAGTCTCTTTTCGCTCCTTTTAGTCTCTTTTAGTCTTCTTTAGTCTTCTTTAGTCT
>WNHD01003870.1:0-12026 GCA_011057455.1 Ganaspis sp. Gsp50
TATGACATCCACGAATTGGATACCTCAACCAATTAATTGGATGGCTCCCATTTATCCAACGAATTGGCTGTCCCAGCCACTCTTTTTTTTCAGTGTAACTCAAAAATAATTGCAAAATTTTTCCACTTAATTTAATGCCTTAATTACAACAAAATTGTATATGATTTTTCGAAAATTTGTGTCCACATTTTTTTAAACTTTAACAAGAGTTGAATTATATGACTAAAATTTTCACTGCAATTTGTCACTTTTATTTTTAACGTTTATTTTGACTTTTATATTAACTTTTATTTTTGTCTTTTAATTTTGACTTTTATTTTAACATTTATTTTTGACTTTTATTTTTCACTTCAATATTTTTTCTTTTTGGAATAATTTTCTAAACTTAGATAAAAAGAGTGGTTAAAAAAAATAAATAAAAAACAATGCCTTCCTCCTATTGCAAATTTAAATAAAACTTATAGTTATAGAATTAATTTCTGAATTTAAATTAAATTGCGCATGAAACTTTTTATCAAAATACCATTCTTTTGATTCAATGTTTGTTTTATAAAGTTTGTATAGTAGGTAATTGAAAATTATCTCAATGACGTAAGTTAGTGAAATAATATTCACGATTTGAACCTGGAATTTATTACATATCACTGTCACACATGTTCTATGACTAAGCATTGAATCATGTCAATAATAAAGTAAAGAATAATTTTTTAAATTATTTTCATTGTTATGTCCACTTATTTTGAAAGACAAACATTTGTCGAAATTTTAAAGTAATTTCAAAATGTTGAAAATTCAGCAAATCAACTACAGTTTTGCTAATTGTAAGTATCAAGCTTTAATAATAAAAGGAAAAAAATAACAAAGTAAAAAATCGCAGCCAAGTTGTACCTTTTAGTGTTCATTTGGGAATGGAAAACTTTTTGTGTTCATCTCATGTACACTTTGCTTTCTCATAGAGGTCATTATTCATTCTTTTATGCATAAATTTTTTTTCAAAAGAATTTTTTTCAAAAAACAATTATTTCAAAAAGCAATTATTTCAAAAAACAATTATTTCCAAAAAACAATTATTTCCAAAAAACAATTATTTCCAAAAAACAATTATTTCCAAAAAACAATTATTTCCAAAAAACAATTATTTTCAAAAAACAATTAATTAAAAGAAATTAATTTTCAAGTAGTAATATAACTTTAGATAGAATAATAATAAAATGTTAATTAATATAGCTTAAAATATGCATTTTTAGGACAATTATAAATCATGAAAAAAATATTTAAGTTCATATCAAAATTGAAAATGGATTTCTTTAAAAAATATAGTATTTTAAAAATAATTTTTTTTTCTTAAAATGTTAATAACTGTGGATAGAAATAGGCTGGAAGGTTCATTGAACAGTTAATCGATGCATTTTTGAAGCACAAAGAAGACAAAATATTTATATTTTACCTTTTCGAAAAGATGTAAAATATATATGTAAAAGATTATTTCTTCAGAATTTACGGTTTTTAAAATGTGAATATCTTTGGATAAAATTGAAATAAAAGCTTTGTCAAACAGTAAGTCGATGTGTTTTTAAAAAAAGCTAAAATATTTCCATCTAAATATTATTACAAAATGCAAAAAATGCATGCAAATTTTTTTTTTAATTTTCCGATTTTTAAAAAGTGAATAACTTTGGATAGAATGGAGCTAGAATGTTCGTCATACGATCAATCGATGTGTTTTCAAAGTGCAAAAAAGATACAGTATCATTATTTTAACCTTTTTTAACAATGCAATAAATATATAGCAAAAACGATTTTTTTAAATTTCCAAACGAGATGAAAATATAGTTCCTGAGATATTCGTCGAAATATAGTGTGGGCATACATACACAAATACACACACACACACACACACACACACACAGTCATTTTGGATTCCTGGGGTCGAGAAATGTCCAGAAATGTTGATAACTCGAAATCGAAAATTTGAGGGTGAAACAAAACTTTCTCTATACGAGTCAGCAAAAAAAAGAAAAGTAAAAAAATAAGAACAGTAAAAAAGAATAGAAACACAACAAGCAGAAAAGTAAAAAAGATTAAAACTAAAAAAACATGAAAATTAAAAAAGAAAAAAGAAGAGGAGTATAAAAGTAAAAAAGTAAAAAAGAAGAAAAGAAAAAAAGAAAGAGAAAAAAAGTAATAAAAAGAACGTAAAATAAAGTTTGAAAAACAGGATATTAAAAGTACGAGCAAGAAAAACTAAAAAAATTTAAAATAAAGTTAATAATTTTGTGATACAACAATAAAAAATTATTTCTTTTTACCCAAGATTTGACTCCTTCTCAGAACAGATAATAAAACCGGGAAATTTATTGTTACTTGGATGACAGCTAATTGTTGTCCAAAGTGAGATAAATGCGGAAATGATAAAAACTCGTTTCCAAAGAAATATTCCGTATGATTGTTTTTTAAAAAGAAAATTGTTAAAATGAATAAGAGCCCATTTTTCATTACCTTATCTTAACAGAAATAAAAATACACAATTATTAATGAATTAAATTGTACATAATTATCAATTTATAGAAAAATGAAAAAATTGTCATTAATCGTACATTGTAAAAGTACTTGAAAAAAAAGAGTTTCTGCCTTGAAGGAATTTCTCACTGAACTTGAGATTCTTCACTGTAATTAAATCGAATTCCTTATTCATTAAGCTATCAAGGGAAAGATTTATTGGAGTGAATAAAACGAGCGACTTGAACAAAAATGTATTGAAATTGAAAAAAGAGGAAGTAGAGATACATTTGGAATGATACCATTAATTATAACGGTAATTTGCAACCGTACTGGGCGTCAAGAAACACTCGATGTACATACGCTATGGTCAAAGTTAATTCACACAGTGTCCGGTTTAACTGTAAATTAAATTTGAAAACACAAAACCTGTTTTAGAAATCAAACAGGCATATTTATCTTGTGTGGGGGGTATAAATTTATTGTGAAGAATCTCCTAAGACTGCACGAGCAATCGTGATATGTCACAGGTCCCTTCGCTTAAAACTCGCTGTCTTTCGACACACTCTGGTCTATTCTCTATATTGCAATTGCCAGTATCTTTTGATCAAGTGACACACGTGAAAGAGCCGCAACATATATATTGAAATGCGATTCATAATATTTTGTAAAACACGGATTTTCCTACTATTCGAGACATTTAAGTGTATGAAAAATTTGCAGGTTACGACGAAAAGAATTATTCGAAATAAAGGAAATTTAGTTTAATTAGAAAATGCAAAACGTATCTTCTTTGCTAGTTAACGTATCAAGATTTTTAAACAATGCTTTCCTATGAGGAAGCAAAATGTTTGTGAAAAAAGACGAAAAAGATTGGTCGTTTTAAATAATTTTAGGACGAAAAAAAGTTATTTATTACGATTCTTCGTAATTTTTATAAATGATGGGGATAAATAATATTTACACCTTTTGAGATCCCAAACCGATTTTGATGATTCACGAGTCAAAATAATCCTAAAAGATTCCTCTTCAATATTCCGCAATAAAATTTTAGTACATTTTACTACATTAGTTGATTTTTTACAATAATTTTCTCCCAAAAGCGACACGTGAAACACTACAAGCAAACTTTGAAATACTGAGCGCATGCGCACATAACGAAAGATGCTGTGCGCATGTTCTGTTATGTAGCGCATGCGCGCAATATTTTTCGTCTGCTTGTTTTACATGCGTCGTTTTTGGGAGAAAGTTATTGTAAAAAATCAACTAATGTAGTGAAATGTACCACAATTTCATTGCGGAATATTAAAGAGAAATTACTTATGATTATTTTGACCTGTGAATCACCAAATCGATTTGCGTTCTCAAAAGTTATAAAAATTATTTATCCCAAGAGGTCCATTTATAAACATTATAGAAAATAATAATAACTAAATTTTGACGTTTCTTTACAAACATTTTTTTAAAAAAATTGTCCTGTTACGTCAATTAGGAAAGAAGATACAATGTTTTGCAATTATTTTAAATTTTGACATTTTGTAAAGAATTGCATATTCCGATTTTTTACTGAATGATATTTTTTATAGTTTTAATACTACAAGATTTTTAAGGTGTCGTTTCATTTTATTAGCTTACTCCGAAATGATTTCAAAGAGCGCTGGAATCGGTCAATTAATTTAATTTAATGTAAGAAACTGCAATGTAATAATTTAATTTGATTGAATATTAATTAATTAAATTTAATTTCTATAATTAAACGGTTTCATTACGTAAACGAAGTACGAGTAAATAGCAAACACGAAATGCCAAATGCAAAACAATATTAAATTAAAATATATTAAGGGCATGTGGAATATTGTGACGTCACACGCTAGGATTAATCGTATACTTTAAATTTGTTCCAGACTAAAACGAATTTTAGATGAACTTTCGAGGACTGAAGAATATCATGAGGATTAATGGTCTGGTCTCGAAATTAAAATATCTCATGTCCTACTTACAATTAAAAAATTTTAGATTACAAGTCGGAGGACATGAGATATTTTTTAATTTTTAGACCAGACCATTAATCCTCATGATATTCTTCAATCCTTCGAGTTTCATGTTGAAATTTGTTTTTGTCTAGAAGAAATTTAAATTTAGAGTATTATGTGTAAATATATCAAATTTTAATATTATTATAGTAGTTTTATTTATTATAATAGTAGTTCATGACTTCGATATCTACAGAATGCTTTGACCGATTTTAATAAAATTTGGTTGAGTATTGATACTATTCATGAATATCAAGATTTGTTATTATTTTTGACATTTAAAATGCCACTCGATGATTTAACCAGAATTATATTACCAGAAATGTATGTAGAAATAGTCACTTTTTAACTAGTTTTCACATTTAATTTAAAATTTATTTTCTTATTGCAACTTTTA
Organism: Ganaspis sp. Gsp50; assembly: GCA_011057455.1. NCBI lineage: Eukaryota > Metazoa > Arthropoda > Insecta > Hymenoptera > Figitidae > Ganaspis > Ganaspis sp. Gsp50. Next base: position 4,930 of record WNHD01003870.1, read on the forward strand.
AAATTATCATTTTTCAGTAACAGTTTCCTCTGAAAAGCTGTTCAAGGTTGTTTTTTATCAAAATATATTTTTCTTTATGAGGAAGCAAAATGTTCATGAAATGAAAATAATTTTCCACTTGTTATAATTACGAGAGCATTCGTAACTAATATGCGTTTTCCAATGTACAATTAATTTACGTACAATAAAACTGACGTCAGAAAAATCATTTCCATAAATAATATAATGCTTTTTGTACACTAATCATTTACTAATTGAGACTGAATATACGCAGCAAAATCCGGACAATAATTCTATGAATTTATTGAGAAACGATTACGACTTTTCAATGAATATATTTATCTCCATTTTTCCATTTTGCATAAAAAGGAAATTCTTTGTAGAATCGACTTTTAAAAAATATATTACACAAATTTATCAAAATTATTTTCAAATTAAGTGATTTAATTCTAAAGTAGAAAAATAAATCCTTTTTTTATTCTACACATTTTAAATATCATATTTTACGACTGTAATTTACACATTTTATGAGTAATTCACACTCTTCATGATTTTTTTACGGAAAACATTTTTTGTGACCGTGATATTTTACTTGAAATTGAAAATTTTTATTCTGCAAACGGATAAATTTTATTCGAAAGATAATTGCTGAATTCCCTATTTTCGCATGAAGAAATAAATGAAACTTTGGTGTCGTATTGCTTCAGAAACTATTAAGCAACGTGAAACTATTACTTCCGTAATCGGCTAATTATTTTGCGACAATCTTTAAACATCGTAAGTGACTTTCCTTGTTTGAATTGCTTTCAAATACGACATGGTAATAAAATAACAAAAGAAGCGACCATTTTATAAAATAAGGAAGTTATAAAAAAAAAAGTTTTGCAAACAATATAATCAAAAAAGTTTACAATTCACTTGATTTGCATACAAAAAACTCTATAGTCAAGTTTTTTATGAAAAAAGCTCGAAAAAACAATTTTTTTGAGGGGTAAGAAAAACACGAAAAAACAATTTTTTTTGTGTAAGAAAATCACGAAACAACAAAATTTCTGTTATGTAAAAAAATCTCGAAAAAACAGTTTTCTTATGCGTAAAAGAATTTCTGAAAAACAAAGTTTTTTTTATTAAGATTTGATTCATCAATTACACAGCCCTACAAACAAAAAATTTTTGTTGTCCAATAGACAAGTTTTAATTCCCTATTTATTTCTGTTCGCTAAATCCGAATCCGAGGTCGGAATTCAAAAGTTCCTCCGTGTTTTCTTTCTAAACTCAAAAAACAAGAAATTTAAGTTTAAATTGTTGTAGAATTTGTAAAAACTTTATAAGAAATGCAAACATTACCCTAATGTAATCTTGGAAGTCTCACCTTTAATTTAAGCCCAAAAAACTTAAAAAATATTCAGTGGTTCTCGAGATATGACTCCAAACGTCCGCGCATGTAAATCGGCCGAACGCATTATTTCCAGATACAATTTCAGTTTGGCCGATTTACATGCGCGGACGTTTGGAGTCATATCTCGGGAACCACTGAACTGTTTTTATGTTTTCTGGTCTTAAATTAAAGGTAATTTTCCAAAGATATCAATGGTGTAAGTTTTGCACTTCTTTAATAGTTTTTACAAATTCTACAACAATTTAAACTTAAATTTCTTGATTTCTGAGGCTAGAAAGAAAACGCGAACTAACTTTTGAATTCTTACCTCGGATTAGGATTCAGCGACCCGAAATACGAAAGATTATTCTGTTCTGTCGGACGAGATAATTATTTTATTTTGTAGGACTGTGTTTTGCATTATTATCTAGGACTCACATTTTTGATTAAAAATTATTGAATTCATTTTTTGGTTTGAACAATTTTTATGCTCGATAGAAATGATGCGTTATAGTTCTAAACAATGTGCGTTACATTACTACGTAACGTCCGTTACGATCACTGCGTTTCGATTTTTTCGCAAGTCTAATTTATTTTCACCGCAATAACACAAATAATTACATTTCTATCAAAACTTGAAGATGTTACAAATATTTCTGTCTCCCAGCGGAAGAAGGAAATCTTTGAAGCCACTTGTGTTACCGGAGGCGTTCAAGTTACGCGACAAAGGGATAAAAAAGAAACGGGAAGTCTTCGTTCAGGTGTCGAGCATTGTTTGGATTATATAGAAATTTCGTACTCGTTCTTCATTCATGATGGCAAAAGTCGGCCAACAAGCGGTGACAGGTTGCAATGAACCAGTCTGAGGATCAACAGAAAATAAGAGAGAAAGAGCGAACGTCAAAACGAGTTCACAAAGCGCATTGGTAGTTTCTAATCTACTCAGGGAATTGTGCATTTTTCTTCTCACGCTGATTCCAGGAAGTTAATAATGCTCAAATAAATTACTCTCAGTTTTCCTTAATTACACACAGCCCCTCAAAATAAAATAATTCTTTGTCCTATACAGATCAGTCCAGTCATTTTTTACGTATTTCAGATCGCTGAATCCGAATCCGAAGTAAGAATTCAAAAATTAGTACGCTTTTTCTCTTTAGCCTCAGAAAACAAGAAATTTAAGTTTAAATTGTCATAGGATTTGTAAAAATTATTTTAAAAGTGCAAAAGTTGAACTGATGTTATCTTTGAAGTATTACCTTTAATTTGAGCCCAGAGAACTTGAAAAATATTCAGTAGTTCCCGAGATATGACTCCAAACGTCCGCGCATGTAAATCGGCTATTTTCAGATAGAATCTCAGTTTGGCCGATTTACATGCGCGGACGTTTGTAGTCATATTTCGTGAACCACTGAACTTTTTTTATGTTTTCTGGTTTTAAATTAAAGTTAATACTTCAAAGATAACATTAGTGTAACTTTTGCATTTTTAAAATAGTTTTTACAAATTCTATGGCAATTTAAACTTAAATTTCTTGTTTCTTGAGGCTAGAAAGAAAGCGCGAAATAACTTTTGAATTTCTGACCTCAAATTTGGGTTCATCGACCTGAAATACCTAAGAAATGGTTAGTCAAGTCTATTTGTCAAAACATAATTTTTGTTTGTTATTGGCCAACATTGTCGCGCAGAGGTTTCGAAAATTCAAAATGGCGGGTCCATGTGTCATAGATAATTTCTCACCAAATGAAACCAAGCTCACAAAATCACTCTTTGTTAAATTTTTTTTTTTAAAATTCAACAACTTTTGGTGAAGAAGGAAAATTTTGTGATAGAAATAGGTGATATATTTTTGTGATATATTTTGTGATATATTTTGTGATATATTTTGTGATATATATTTTTTTTGGTCGTGGATATAACAATTGTTGTGGATAACAATTGCTCTATATGTCAGCACGATTTCAGTAAAACTAAAAATTTCTGCTTGCGTGTTTTTTACGTAAACAATCTCTTTTTACGAGCGCACACTTTGTGTAAAAAGTTGATAAAGCGTAAAAAGAAAATGACCTAGAATGTACAAGAGCAGCATATTTATTAACCGAATAATAGAGAAGCGTGGCCTGTGTGATACGCCATGATAAGTATATTGTGAAATTATATACGTTATTTTGGTATGTGGATAGACTCTTATTTCAGCAAAACAGATATTTTAGTCATGTTACACATCTGGGTTGTACGTGACTGCAGGATTTCTTCATTTATAAACTAGCATTGTCATAATTAGGTATATTCATGTTATTTGCTTAGCTGGATATACATTGTACCTAGTATATAAATGCGTAATACATTTTTGCACATTTTGATGTAATTGTATGTCATTATTTGCTCTCTCACAGAATCGTTTAGTAGAAGATACAACATTTTTTACAAAGTACTAAAAGATCGTTTATAGCAAAATATTTTTAATTCTTGTATAAAGGAAAAGTGAAATATATAAATAAAGATACTTAATTATTATTACTTGCAATTGTTAATTCGTTATTGAAATAACCCTTTGATATTGATCGAATATCAACCTAATTCCCAATGATTCATTGGTTTTTATTCGATGTGATTAAATTAATCTAAGTATTTTACGATTTATTATTGTCACTGATTCTTTGATTACAATCATTTGTTACGTAACAAAAACGCACGAAATTTAGATTTGGCAATTTATATTGCTAGAAAGTTTTTGTCGGACAAAAATGAACGTGAGATGTGTCAAGGTTATAGACAAAAATGAAGAATAAAAGAAATAATTAAGAAAAATAAAAAAGTGCATATTAGGTAATACGAGATTTAAAAAAGATTGATAGTTATAAAATAATAATTCAAAAAAATATACAATGTTTCAAAAAATCTTAATTAATTTATTAATTTGTAATTTGAATGCATGCACTTTAAGTGATATGCATTTTAATTTCTATGGAGTTTTCAATTCTAATTTACATTTTTATATTGAACGTTTTCCAATTTGAACGCTTTTTAGAGTGAAGATCTTTTCATTCAAATCATTTTCAATTTGAATGTAGCTTTCAGTTCAAATGAGCAGCGCAAATGAGTTTCAATTCGACTGCATTTTGCAATTTGAAATTATTTTTAACTTAAACGCATTCAAATGCATTTCTCTATTTTAATGCGAACTTTGAATTTCAAAGTATTTCAATTTTAAAGCTTTTCAGTGGGAAGACCTTTTAAATCAAATTATTTTCAATTTGAATGCAACTTTCAGTTCAAATGCATTTTAATTTGACCGTATTTTGATTAAAATGCATTTATTAATGAACTTCTTTTGGCTAATATAAGCATTTTAATTGCAATACATCTCTATTTGTAGGCTTTTCGGCGAATTCTACTATAATTGGAACAAACTTTATTTTGTATATGTTCTTTAATTAAAACGAATTTCGGTTTTAATGCATTTCGGATTAAACATCCCTAAATTCGAATATATTTAAAAACTTCGTTCAAAAATCGTTCAAACTTTCCATCACAGACTTAATTGTACGTTTTTTTAATTTTAGTCTTTTTCAATCTACATAAAATTGAAAATTCTTAAAAATCTAAACTTTACAAACATTTAAAAACTCGTCTTTAATATTTTACACATTTCGATTGAAATAGTGAAAAATCCAAACATAAATTGCGAGGCGATTTCCCAACAAAATTGTTAACACTTAAATTCATTAGCCGAATATTTAACAAACACAGGAAAAACACAAAATGAAACTGCGTGCAATTAGGAGAGAAAAGTGCTTAGTTATGAAACTACTACCATGAGTTAACAACCGAAAAGAAAACCATAAAATTCCGAGAATTCTGCATGTGTCATTGATGCCGTCATTGTAGGATTCAATTGGAATAAAAAAACACAAGTTCGAGAGTATTTAAGAATCCGGAGACGTAGCTTTGCTTCGAGAGTGAAACGTTCACTTTGCAAACACGTTTCACATATATGTATATGAAGCGTGACACATCCACCAAGTCACGCGCAGTTCAGAAGACTGTAAATATGAAATACGCGAAATTTATGCAATTTTCTCGACAAAGAGTTACGCTGCAAAAAAAGAAGTCTCCAGATGAGATTCAGATCGAACTTGTATCAGTGACGCAAGCTTTTCATGCAGAAAATAACCAAGAAAACTTTCCAACTATTCATATTCGATGTGACTTGATGTTGACGCAATTTCATTTCAAGAATCTGATAATGAAAATTCATTACTCGCTAAACGGGTTACACTATAGTCACAGAAAGATTTACTGCTCTAGATGATCATATTTATGGGCATCTGAGCAAGATTTAAAATTAACCATTTTTCAATATTAATTTTTCAATTTGAGAATTAGGTATAAAGAAATTTGGACAATTTTAATTAGAAACAAAAACTAAGGTTTAACTATCCATAACTTTTAATTATTTGCAGACAAAACAGTGTTTTTTCACAGTAGGTGTATAATATACAAAAAAGTAAAGATAAAGTTCTACTTTATTAATTAATATACAAAAAACTCAAGAGAAACTCTTTTCGATTGCAAATAATTAAAAGCAAAATTATTATCAAGTTAAAACTACTATAAAACATTCTTCATATCTTAAAATTCAAGTAAATAATATAAATATAAAATAATTATTATCTTTTTACTTTTTAACTCGATATCTCGTTATCTTTTTATCTCATTATCTCATTATCTTTTTATCTTTTTATCTTTTTATCTCGTTAACTTGTTATCTCGTCATCTTGCTATCTTAAGTTATATTGTTATCTCGTTATCTCATTTTCTCGTTATCCTATCATCTTGTTATCTCTACATTTTTACTTTTCTATTTTTATCTCATTTTGTCACATCGTTATCTTTCTATCCCGTTCTTTGTTTATCTAATTATATCGTTAACTCATTATACTCATTATACTCGTTGTTGTATCATTTCTTGTCATCTTTTTATCGTTTTATCTCTTTATCTCATTATCCTTTTATCTCTTTAGGCTTCATCCACATATTACGTCACACATTTTTAACCCATTTTTGACACCCTCCCCCTCTCTTGTAACAGTTAGTAATATTAGAAGGAACCCCTCCCTGTAAATTACGTCACAATTTGTATACCCCCCTATACTTTTTATAATAATTTTCAATAGTAATTATCAAGCCGTTATAATTATTTATGTAGTTAAGCATATTTTTATAAATTAAAGAAACTATATTTAATTGATGTTAAGTTTTATACTAATTTTCCAGGGATTATGTAATATTTTATAAGAATTTAAATTATGCCTTTAAAATAATAGCTAAAAATAGCTTTTTAAAAATAATTCTTTAAAAAATTTTAATTACTCAAGGTCATTATTTTATATTTTAAAATTATTTAAATCATTTTAGATTATTTTGAAGTACTTTAGTGTATTTTAAATACGTTTAAAATGTTTTAAAAAACTAATATTTTGAAATACTTTGAACTATATTTTGAAGTATTTTAAAGTAATCTCAAGTAGTTTGAAGTAGTTTTAAGTACTTTTTATAAATATTTTAAGTACTTTTTATAAATATTATAAAAACATTTTAAGTATTTATAAATATTTTGAAGTATTTTATAATATCTTGAAACATTAAGAAGTATTTATAAATATTTTTAAGTATTTTTTCTTTTGTATTTGTTCTATTATAAGTATTTTAAAGGATT